>CAJPEV010003784.1:0-27805 GCA_905338385.1 Darwinula stevensoni
GACACGTGATATTGAAATGGGCGAAATCGCCTCTTGATATCACTAACTCTCTTGACTCTTGACTCGAGGGTACGACCTTAAGGCGGCCTCCGCATTCCTCCCATTTTCGTAAAACTTCTGCATCAGTTCGATCCTCGTAGTGAGCGCTAGCATGTTGACTTGCACTGGTTAGGTTCCATACTCTTCCAGTCCGTAGTCATCCACTGATATTTTATATTGTTTGCTGGCCATGTCACATGCTTTGGTGGTGCCATCTTTTGACACTAATATTTTATTTATTTATTTATCTACGGATTCGAGAAGCCCATACTTCAAACTGTTTGCCAAGTTTCAGCTTCTTCTGTCCAGTGGTTTCTTTTGTACATGGCCATTCATTGGTAAACTTTACAAATGGGTCTCCTTGTACATACCCTCATGGCGCTTTATGTGAATGTGTGTGCATGGGGGGGGGGGGGGCAGACGTACTTCTAGAAGTTTGTCGCAATAAATTTTCCAATATATATTTTTCCTTCAAAATTTCAATGAACCGCAAAATATAATTTTTATTTATTCAACAACTCATCAGTTATTCAGATGCCAAGTTTTGTCTCTGCCCGATTCACTGGAGAAAAAATACTTTACGGAAAACATTCCCCCAGAGTGTTACACCCCTAAGGAAAGTAAAATTTGTCTGAAATCAGCATCATAACAGGAACTTTCATACCAAGTTTCAGCTCTCTATGTATCTTCGTATCACTGAAGGGAAAAAACTCATTCGAAAGCCTTTCCTAAAAAAAAGAGGTCTCAGGGTATTTACCATCAAAATCTGATTTTTTTAAGCCTATAACAGCAATTCGTGTACCGACTTACTTCTTCCTGGCATACCTAGAACATGAATTGAATTAGCGTTAATCGCTCATGCAGTCACTCACTCACAATCGTCTACAGTTAATATTTACAGTACAGGATGGAGCAAAAGTGAGGGAACAAAATAATTTTGGGGGAATTTATTTTCAGTGACTGCTTGATGGCAGCACATTTCGTACCAATTTTAAAGCAATTTGGCATACGATAGTTGAAGTCGATTAAGTGTGTTCCCGCCTCATCCACTGAAATTTGGCTGCAAATAAACGACTCTTACCCGCCCAGAACATGTATGACACTCTTGGTGATAATGTCATTACCATTATTGTTGATGTTGGTGACCTCCATTGTACAATTTTGTTTGTACAATTTTTATAATTTGACGGACGGCATTAGAATTCGCCATTTTGACTGAGTATTGTAAAATAACGTAATAATGGTGTATTAAACCGAAAACGAGTGGAGTTGGTGATTTACACAAAAACAGATTACAGTCTTCGGTCAATACTCATTAAAAAAATGTTTTGCACCATCCCCAGGTCTCTACAGGTTCTTAACGCGATATTTTTGGTTATAACTTTGCTGTATTTCATCCAAATTCCATCAAAAATTTCATCAAACATTAGAAGCACATATGGCAACAATATACTGTAAGGTTTTTCAAATATCGTCTGAGATACAGGCTTTTAAACGCTTTGGAAAGTTGTCCACGATGGCCGTCAGCTATTCGACCTTAATGTCGTCCCAAGTCTTAGGAAAACCCTTCTTCAGCGAATCCACACTACCATCGTGAAGGTAGCTGGCCCTGGTCTCTCCTGTAGCTATAGAAATTCTTCCTTTCTCACCAATCTGCTCCTCGACTATTGTGGAATAAGTCAGTGAAAACCTGATAGAAAATGCAGGCAAATGCCGATAGCCGACATGATGAAAGGCCCGAGGGTGATTAAAACGCAAAACACCACAAATACAACTACAATGAAATGAGATCTTCGATAGGAGCTCAAGAGGAGAAATCGAATGCCGTATATTAGCATCAAAGCAATCACAAAATATTCGGAGTCCATTGTCTACTAAGATTAACCTCGGAGAATCACAAATGAACATTGGTACATAGTGAAATAATCAAGGAAAGAAAAAATCAAGAGTTTCTGAATGATTCATCACGCAGAAATTGAGGTCATCAATGAAAAAGAAAGGACCGTCAGGACGAGTCCAAACTAAAATCTGCGAAAATAATAATTAAATATTATTGAACATCAAAAAATTATTTAAATAAAGCGAGAGGGCGACATACGATGAAAATTGGTACGCCAACCTGGGAGTAAATAAATGAACAAAATCCGGTCAGATATTTATCTGCGAATGGATATGCATTAAGAAATGAAAAATTTAGGAACCATTAAAAATGTTTATTATTAGAGATATATATGATTCCAGAAAAGGCCAAGGCAAAAACTACTCATAATTAGGGAGGATCGAGAGCCATGAATACGAATTTATTTGTCCTCCTCCTGAACAGATGCCATCAAAGGAACAACAATAAAGGGATCTGGGGAATTAACAGGACCCCAAGAGAAAATATGCTTCAGCATCGAACACATGCAAGAGAAACAGGAGAGAACGCAAACTCCCACAGAAACAATATTAACCATCCCGGAATCTGGAAGCAGGTCGATAAAGGAGGGGAACGACACTAGGGACGATTCCATAGAAACGTTAACCACTCTAAGCTCTACCGAGACCGACACAACATTAACAGTTATGGAATCTAAAAATACTTTAACGTCCACTGAGACGGATTCACCGTTTTCTGCAATGGAATCTGAAACCACGCCCACCACCTTTGAGACGAACGCCACCTCATCATTCACGGATATCGAAAGTGATTCCACCGTGTCGGAGACTGAGACCACGATCACTACCATGGGATCGGAAAGTACGCCAACCATTACTGAAACAGATACTACCTTCACGGCCAGAGATACGGAAATCACGCCAACCGCCACTGAGACCGATTCCACGTTCTCGGCTACGGAATCTGAAACCACGCTTACCAGCTTTGAGACGGACGCCACCTCATCATTCACGGATACCGAAAGTGATTCCACCGTGTCGGAGACTGATACCACGATCACTACCACGGGATCGGAAAGTACGCCAACCATTACTGAAACAGATACTACTTTCAGGGCCACTGATTCGGAAATCACGCCCACCGCCACTGAGACCGATTCCACGTTCTCTGCATCGGAATCTGAAACCACGCCCACCACCTTTGAGACGGACGCCACCTCATCATTCACGGATACCGAAAGTGATTCCACCGTGTCGGAGACTGATACCACGATCACTACCACGGGATCGGAAAGTACGCCAACCATTACTGAAACAGATACTACCTTCACGGCCACAGATACGGAAATCACGCCCACCGCCACTGAGACGGACGTCACCTCTTCTTTCACAGAAGCGGATAGTCCTTCTATTTCCAGCGATGCGTGGACTTTCCCCACTACTGAATCTGGAAGCACGGCCACCGCCACTGTGACCGATTCCACGTTCTCGGCAACGGAATCTGAAACCACGCCGACGGGCTTGGAGACTGAGACCCCCTTAATACACACGGATACTGACAGTGCTTCTATCTCAACGGAGTCTGGGACTACGATCACCACCACGGATTATGAAAGCATGTCAAACAGTCTGGATGCGGATACCACGATCACGGCCATGGAATATGAATCTACGCCGACCGCCACTGTGACAGAAAGCACGTTTTTTGATACAGAATCCGAAAGCACAGTGACTTCCGTGGAGACCGATATCACGTTAACTTCCTGGGATACTGAAAGTAGTTATATTACGGTGACCGTTGTAGACACTGTTCCCACCTCACCACCAAGTCTGAATGATAGTGATGTCACTAGTGACTCATTAATTGTCGCGTTGATTATTGGATTGGCGTCGGGGTTCACAGTAATCCTCGCCCTCACATTTTTTGTTATTTACCGTTTAAAGTATCGTCTAGGGAATGATGGTAACAGGTAAGTAACTTTTTCTTGTCTGACTGGAATTTAATCTCCTAAGTTTTTACGTTGAATCGTTTTCCTTTTTCTCCATGATGTAGAAGTCAGTTGGAGGAAGGGATTTTTGAAGCCCGGAACCCCTTCTTTCCTTTGGGTGTTAGTTTAAGGGACAATCCGATGGTTGTTATCCCTCGTGCTCAAATTCATCCCCCTATGGGGACGCTGTAGGTCCGTGGTTGGAAAAATTATCGACCTCAAAAAATTCATGTTACCTTTTTTTTACCCCTTGCCTTTTTTGATCATTCCGTTTCTTTAATTTTGGCGCTCCACATTGTATCCCATATTTTACATGTTTTTTAAATTTAAATTGGAAGTAATTTAGCTCTCATAACCAGGAGGTCAGTGTGCTCCGGCTCACTGGAGCTTGAGAGTATGTTCTAAATCTGATAAATGCACGATGTAGGCTACCGTCAACTTGGGACCGTCCACATCTTTTGCGTCATTTCTAAGATAATTTTTTTTGTTGGATGTTAGTTTCCGATGTGTTAGCCTTCAGATTAAGAATTACTTTACTACTTACTAGGATATTTCCTTTTCTGCTCTGTATAAGCTGTATTTGATTTCATTGCGCTTCGTAGAAGATTTTTTCTACTTTGTCCTGCTGTTCTCTCCGAAATAACTTGAATTTTGGACCAGATCATCGTGGCGTGATTCGTGATTATCTGAGAAATGTATTTTGTATTTTGTATTATTAATCTTTGAGCATAGCCGAAACGCTTAGGCTGCTCTGTGCACTATTCTTTAATGGGAAAATCTCATATTTATAGTGTGTTTGCTGAGTAAAAAGAACGCCAAAAAAGTAGTGCTGAAGCGGATGGTCGATACAGACTATCGCCGACACGTAAGAGTAGCGACAACATCGATGGGAACTTCGTTGACATGGATCATCATAGAACTGGAAGTACTACGACACGGAAGAACTTGACAGGAAGAGCATAGACATGGAGCATCATTGAGCAGGATTATCTTGGCATAACTACTAGGAATAAAGCTGACAGAAATACGCTGACAGGCAAATCATCAGACTAAATAAAAAGAATACACAATCGGGCGCTTTAACCATTTCAGACCTGAATTAAGGCTGCTATCAAATAATTTCCTTTTTGCATTTTGGAGCTTTTTCGTGATTGTAATTGAAAATTTCATGCTTTACATGTAGTTCTCATATATTGTATAAATTTACCATATCATACCATATGTTATATATGAAACATTTAATTAAATAACTGAAGATTACAAGACTAATGAGTAAAAGAAGGTCTCTGATAGAACTGAGCCATGCATAATTGCGCCCATTGTAGCGTAACATGGAGCGCTAAGTCACGAGAATCCTAAGAAATTGCCATGGACACAATGTAAATGCAATGTCCATTGGAATGGACGCCAGGTCTGAAAGGGTTAAGCAAAGTAAAACTTATCTCTATAATATGATTATACAACGTCTTGGAAGGATCAGCAAAGACACCTGATTTCGTCTCCCGTGCTTTGCAGTGCTTTTTTCAGCAGGACCTAAATAAACCGAACTATGACCCTTTAATGGCATTATGTCACACTTTTCTCTTCTCTACAATCTTCTTCTTTCCCTTCTTGTGTCCCGTAATGAAAGTAAAAACAAAAACAAAAAATAAACAAAAATTAAACTTAAAAAAGCATGAAGACAAAAAATACAAGAATTTCCTGGGCGTATATCCATCTCTTAAAGCTGCCACTTACTTTAGATCTCATTCCACCCCTTCCTGCAAGATCCGTTCGAGAAATAGGGTAATATTTTCAAAGGGTTACTAACAAGTTAGTGGCTACTAAGTCTCTTCTATCTCTAGTTGCGACTAAGATGGTATTTTCAAAGAGATACTAAGCGTTAGTAGCTACGAAATAGCTACCAACCGTAAGAAAATTTTAGTAGGTGTTGGGCGGTTGTTTAAAAGGCTACTAATTCTCAGTCTGTCAGTTATGGACGTCTTACGTGCGATTGATGCAGAAGAACGTGAGCCATCAAATCAGTACTGGCCAAGAATATATTTGGACCATAGGAATCCCACTGAATTATACGATGAGGACCAATTCATAGCCAGGTTCAGACTTTCCAAAGACACGGTTATGGAATTTGTGAGACTGCTACAAGGGGTCCTGAGTTGTGCGACTATGAGAAGTCACGCAATCCCCGTTCCACTGCAAGTGTGTGCATATTTTGCGATTCATGGCAACAGGTCATTTCCAGGGATGCGATGGTGACTTGACTGGACTGTCACAAAGCGCTGTGTCTGTGGCTGTGCAGTCAGTTGCTACAACTGAAACGCGTTGCGCACGCAGTTCATACATTTTCCAACGAAAGAACAAGAATTCGAAAGGAAAATGGAGGACTTCGCTTAAAAACGCCGTTTTCAAGGCGTTTATGGAGTGATAGATGGCACACACATTCCTATCAAATCACCAGGTAAATTGTGCTGCTTAAATACACTGTAATCATGAACTGTTTTCATTGCTCGAAAAATATGAGCCTTAATGAAGAGAAATATAAATTACTTTTTTAAGTGGGCTGAAAAACTTTCACTCTTAATAGCATTTTATAATCGTTGTAGGTGGCGAAAATGCATCGAGATTAATGAATCGGAAAGAATTCATCTCCATCAACTGCCAAGTTATCTGAGATGCAGATCACTACATCACAAATATTGTCGCGCGATGGCCTGGCGGGACACACGACAGTCGGATCCTTCGAGAAAGTCACATTTATGATATCCTGAGTACTCGCAGAGGAAACGGTATTTGCTAGTGATGGTGGCTATCCATGCAAACCTTTCCTTTTGACTCTTTTCCCACAGTCTAACAATGATGCCGAGAGGAGATACAATCGCCGCCTCAGCCTTGCTGGAACAACCATCGAACGAACATTTGGGATCATGAAAGGACGGTTCTGGTGGGGTTTGGCGCATATACTAGAACTGGTAACACCTGTAGAGATGTTATTCAATGAAGTAGTTTGGCCTTAATTTTTCTCTTTTTTTTTCCAGGTCCCTTCGCATTCCGCTGCAAGTCAAACTTGCCACAGTTTACGCTATCATTGTCAGCAGCAATTCTTCACAATTTGGCCCTTTCTCGACGAGAACCTGAATTGGATGATTATATTCAGGATGAATTCCCAAAGAACAATGAAGGCCGTGATCATGACAATTTTGAGGGTCTTGCATTTCCCTTTAAGATAGTTCAACAGTATTTTTCTCACTGAAAAGATTTAAAAGGTCAGGCTTCCATGGCTTGTTGTGCTGACAAAAGCAACGCAATAAAAATCAGTTACTACGCCAAATTATTTTATTGATTTCTTTCCAGCTCACAGCAGTGCCATGAAACCGCTCATATCGTTGAACTAATCAATGAAAAGGAATTTCCGGATGTGTTCTCAAAAAATGACGATTCATTGGCAGTGCTCTGGTTGAATACGCTTGCAGATTTTCCAATGTTTTCTATTTGCAACCCTATGATCTTTTGTTCCCAGTACTTTTTCTCAAGATGGAAAATTTCCATCTTCTTTCCATGTTCTTCCATCATTTCCATTCGACGCTTGTGCTCTCTCTTGTACAAATCTATGTACAAGGATGCTTTAGGAGCGTTCCTGCAGGAAAATAACACTGATTTCTTCCTATGCTGTTCATGTGCGCAGGAGGGGTAAGATGGAACACTCAACTTCTCTCTTTTCGCATCGCACGGTATAGAAAACTCCCAGCGTAATAAATAGGCAGGCCTAATATATCTACAGCCATGCTACAGCTTCCATGTGTTTTTAACCTTGGAATTTTCTATGAAATGATGATCGAAATAGAGTTTCTCCTAACTCCCAGCCCTGTGCACAAGTATAGTGCCTTCCCATTTTAACCCCCAGCGTTTTCTTCTCATCAAATGCAATCATACAAAGCAACCTACTTAGAAGCTGGAAATCGAATAATATTTTAAGAAAAACTATTTGCCTTGCCTTTTTGGAAGGGAAATCTTGGGCAGACTCCTCGCTGTCGATAGTAGGTGGTTGTATTGAGTCATCCAAGAACTCTGCCAACGTGGCATGTGCATCTTCATCATGGGCCCCACCTGTTTCTTCATTTAGTTTTTCGGTGGTAAGATCATCCATGATAGCATCATCATCAAATAGGTTCACCGGATTGTCAAATTCATGTGGCAGGGTATCCACCAGCTGCTGAGTATCCTATGATGGGAGTTCAGATGGAGACCCACCTCCAGTTTTCTTGCATTCTTTCCTGTACTTCGAAACCTTTTCCTTTGCCTCACCTTTCATTCGTTGCCATTGCTCCTTGAGGCGATTCATCCGGCCAAAACGATGGTGAAATCTTTGCACAATTTTCTTCCATGCCTTCATTTTCCTTGCATTGGCGTGAATGTCTATTTTCTTGTCCTCTATGACAGATGAGGCCTCAATACACAGAGACCGAAGAAGCTCCTTCTCTTCGACGCACCAGTTTTCCGATCTTGGACGTTTAGCGACACTCATAATTATCCCGTTATTCTCTAACTGCAAGGAGATGAATGATGAATGGTCGACCACGGCACAAGGTGTCATGAAAGAAAAATATGCGTTTTTGACGTCTCAATCCGAACCTTGAAATGTGTCACACTTATTCTACCAATTATTGGGTTGATGCAAAGTATTTTCGCTTTTTGAAAAGATGTCTATTTGTTTACATGAATATTGAAAAACATGTTATTGTACTAAGTGATACTACACTGGGTAGCCTACTCCACAACATTCTTGTTCCCGTCTGCTCAGGTCATTGTAGAGATAATGACATCTGAGAAGCAGCATGTTCGTCACTCTATTCTTTCTTTTGTTGGTCTCCCTCTCAACGACGCCCCAGACGTAGTAGTCAAGGGGGTTTAAATCAAGAGAGATAGGAGACCAAATGTTAGGGGTAACATGATCGTGAAAATTTTCGGCCAGCCACTCCTGGGTCGTGCTGGCTGTGTGAGAGGGAGCAGAGTCTTACTGGAACACGTACGGCAGAGACGCTGTCAAGCCCTGGATTGAGGGAGTGGCTCGGGGGAGGCCGTACGTGTTCCAGCAAGACTCTGCTCCCTCTCGCACAGCCAGCACGACCCAGGAGTGGCTGGCCGAAAATTTGCACGATCATGTTACCCCTAACATTTGGTCTCCTAGCTCTCCTGATTTAAACCCCCTGGACCACTACGTCTGGGGCGTCGTTAAGAGGGAGACCAACAAGCATGCCCGTAATACCAAGGACTCGTTGAAGGCTGCCATCGAGGATATTATGGCAAACATAAATAAGGATCACCTGATCAATGCATATAGTCGTTTCAGAAGCCGCATCGAGGCCGTAATCGAGGTTGAAGGCGGTTTTATTGAATAGCCTTTTGTTATGTGTATGTAAGAACATGTGTGCCAAATTCTATGAAAATATATTGGTTTTTCTACTGAATATTTTTGTTTACCTCAAAGTCAAATTTTGTTCTCAAATAGCTGACGCACCCTGTATATGCCACGCAGCTGGAGCAGGGACTGTGTCCATTCGAGAGTGCCAGAATTGGTTTGAACGGTTCGCGTTGAGAGACACCAGTCTCGAAGATAGACCACCGATAGTCAGGCTGACTATCGGTGGTGCATCCGGAGGAATAGCTCTCCCTAGTGGAATCCGACACTCGTCAGACCACGCGCTGCTTAGCAAGTACTCTAGGATGCAACCAAAGCACCATCCTTCGCCAGCTTATTCGCTTGGGAAAGTGAGTAGACTTGGATCGTGGGTACCTCACGCTCTAACCCAACGCGACCTTGACGCGCGCTCTGAGTATCTTCTAGTAGAATCTTCTGTCCACGTCCCGCCGTTCGATTGGCTAGACAATGTGCTCACTAGGGACGAAAAATGGGTAGTGTATGTCAACCATACCCGCAAGCATCAGTGGATCAGAAAGGAGGAAAAGCCGGAACCCGAGCCGATAGCTGATCTTCACCCAAAGAAAGTCATGCTTTCACTTTGGTTCGATGCCCACGGAGTCATCTACTTCGAGCTGCTGCCGGACAGGGCCACCATCACCGCTGCCTCGTACTGCGATCAACTGGAGAGACTTGCGGCCAAACTCAAAGAACAGCGCCCAGGACGCAAGAAGGTATACCATCTTCACGACAATGCACGGCCACGCACAGCCAAGCAGACCCGGCAGAAGATTCTCGAGTTAGAAATGGGAGCTGCTATCCCACCCAGCGTACTCCCCAGACATCTCCCCTTGCGACTACCACGTCTTCAGGAGCCTGCAGAACCACTTGGATGGAAAGAAGTTCTATGACAGGAAGCACCTCAGACAGGATCTGCACTTCATTCTTTGACTCCAAGCCTCCTTCCTTCTACGCAGAGGGCATCCACGCTCTGCCCCAGAGGTGGTGACATGTCGTGGACGACGATGATGCTTATAACATTGATTGATGTTGTTATTGAATAAATAAATTTGCTGAGAAATATAAGCATCAAAAAACGAAAATACTTTTGCATCAACCCAATGGCATACATTGGACGTGTGAAAAAATATATTCCAAACCCAACTGCTACTAAGTTAGTAGCTGCTAACAAGTCAGAAGTTAGTGAGTCTTTGAAAATACCATTTTTTGTAGCTACTAGCTAGTATCTACTAAACGCTAGTCAGTACTAAAGTTAGTAACCCTTTGAAAATATGACCCATAGTTCCCTACAAAGGACGCTTGTCTTTCAAGAAATGAATTAATGTCAAGCCCTAAAAATGAGGTACAGTCAACCCTCAATATAGCGCCACCCGATATACGGCCACTCTCACTTAGCGCCAACTCTTTCCTGAGAACGAATCTTCCCCATAGGCTTATCATTAGCGTTCCCCCGTTATAGCGCCACCCACGCGAGCCGCCATCCGCCAATACCTTGCCTTGCACGAACATGCCTTATTCAACGTAAGTCGTACTCGATATAGCGCCAAGCAGCACACCGTAACAGCTACAATGATTATACCATGCACTACCGTGGTGGGAAAAAAAATGATATGCTGTCAACCTTTCCTTTTGATCGTTTGATAACGAGATTGTGAGGGATGACTTAGCTTTGGCACGGACGCCAGGGATTAAAGGGGGGCGCATGGGGTCTCTTAATCAGACCTAATCCTGCCTCTCCTTTTCTTCATTTTGGAGAATGTAAACGTCTTTTTCAGTTCAAAGTTTCTCCAGACGATTGTTTAAATGTGTTCATTATCCAGTAACGGGGAAAAGGACAGTTATAAGTGTGAGGGAAAAAGTGGAAGCGTGTCGTTACAAGGAAGCACATGCGGCCGAAAGTCAGCAAAACATTGCGAATCATTTTTCAGTGTTATGGGACAAACAGTGAGTAGACGGTGCATCGGAGTCATTCTTATTGAAGTATGTAGTTTTTGTACTCCATTGGCAGCATGGATGAATTAAAGTGGATATTTTTTGCTAATCCTAATTTACATTTGAGTTATTTCGGAAATTTTCCGTTTTAAAGCCCCGCTTTTCGATATAGCGCCAAAATCGGCGAAGAGCAACAGTGGCGGTATATCGAGAGTCGACTGCATAAAGATTTTAATAGAGCAAGCGGAATCGTTTGCGACTTTGAAGTTTACTGTGGCAAGGGCACTCCAGTAGAGTCAGGCTTAGGAATGGGAGCTAAAACAGCGTTGCGCTTGGTGGAGCACTTGCCAAAGCACGAAAGCCACGAAGTCTTCTTTTTGACAACTTTTACAGCAGCTTCAAAGTAGTAGAAAAGCAAGAAATAGGTATCGAATGCATCGGGACAGTGCAAATCCACAGACTGCGATCGCTGAGAGTAAACCTCTCAAGTGATGACTTATAAAAAAAAAGGAGCGAGGTTCTAGCGACTGGCGTGTTGAAACTGGGGCAACCATCGTTGTTACCAAATAGTACGACAAGGCCGTACACTTCATTTCTTCGTATGCAGGTGTCGAGCCAAGTGACAATTGCCGAAGATGGGACAAGTAAGAAAAGAAGCATGTTGACGTAAAGCGACCTTTCATTGTTCGAGAATACAATAAGTTCATGGGAGGTGTGGACTTATCAGACATGCAGATTGAACTGTATCGCATTGATATCCCGGGTAAGAAATGGTATATGCGCCTCATATACAATTTCTTCGATGTCAGTGTGACAAATGTGTCACTGCTTTATAGGCGACACTGCCGGCAGCTAGGAATCCCGCCAGCGTTCTCGCTTTTGTGATTTAGGGTTGATACAGCCGACTGGCTGCTGAAAGGGGGAATCGTGACGTCAAATCGGAGACCGGGACGCCGCCGGGAAACTCAGGAGACACGATTATTGCAAAAGAAACTCCGAAAAAGAATCCCTAGTTATAGCTCGCGGTTCGATGCCGTGGCGCACTGGCCGGAGATGTCAAACGACAAGCAGCGTTGCAAAATCTGTGCGAAGCACGCTTACACTTTCATGAAATGTCTGAAGTACGATGTACACGTGTGCCTGACGAAGGGGAAGAACTGTTTCAAGGATTTTCACGCTCCTGCATAGCACTCATTTTTACTTATATGACCTTTCTCGTCTGATGATTCTTATCATGATCGTATTCCGTTTTTTAACCCTTTCGCTCCCAAGCGGAATTGCATCCCATTATGAAGAGCCGATATATCGGCACCTTGAGATTCTAAGGGTTAATATATGAATACATATTTGGATTTCTCTGCAAGCTCCGTCTTCAGCGCCCATTCAATAGAAAAACGACGAACATTTTTTTGAGTTATTCGTCTTCTTAATTCAGCCATTAAAGAGTTAAGCGAGCTGCAGTAGTTGAATCCCGAGGAAGACAGGGCATCAAAGATAGGTTTTGACAGGTTTGACAGACATTTCGTGCACCGTATTCTGAAACCAATGCAGTTATCTTGGAAATCGAACCATCATCCCTCCATCCTCGGGGCCAGAGTTTTCTAGAGACTCCTTGGACTGAGGTACCGCGAAAGACCGATTTGTTAAGGAATTCAAAAGATTGGGCAGCGCAAGGAAAATATTGAAGGCTAATTCCAGCTGTATGGGGTACTGACTCGCTATTCGCTGGGTGCACTAACACTAGATGGCGCGTTTTAAATATGGCGCAGCCCATGACTGGGGGGAGTCGCACATAAGGAGAATGGAACAGTCATGTCTTCATAGAATTTTACCATCTTTCTTCACGTGGGGCTCCTTCCAACTTCTCAAAACTTGAGAGCCACGACAATGATAAAGGGAGCTTCTAGCCGAAGTAAAACATGTTATAAATGCGACAGAGTTCAGGAGTGTGCAAAAACGCTGTTCAATCCTTAATCGAACCTCACCTACAAAGGAGGTGCAGGTTTTCCTCAAAGTCACTCACCAATGCAAGGATTTCCATGGAATCATGGGCCTCAGTGAGGTACATGTGCAAGATATGAGTGGGATACTATTAATATCTACCAGATTATTATAGAATTCACTACAACGGGAAAAAATGTCTTCATGTCTCATGCAGGATGTTACTTCTTTTAATAAAACCTCCAGTCGAAAGCCTTGTGATCTTCGACTTAGATCACCGGGTGGTGATTGCTGGCGAAAATGTATTTCTCGATTAAAAAGAATCATGGTTGAACGCGCTTGGGAATGCGTTCCGAGGCCCTGACTATGTCCAATGTTTCGTCCGCAGACCGAAGCTAGGAGTTAGCCCCTCGGAAGTCAAAATTAGAACATCTCTTTGTACCCAGGGTTAACACTTCCCTTACCGCAGTCTGGCGAGGACAATTCTACAGAGCGGAAATCTATGGAATCATGCTATTCGCCCAAAACGGTCACCTAGAAGGATTTTCTTGTCGAGACGTCGTTTTAAAACCAAAGATGTGTACACAGCAAATAATAAAGGTGAGATCCCGCACCCTTAAGGGTGTGCATGCTTTATCAATGGACGACCACCCTCGGGGTGAGCATGATTACCATGAAAGTAAGGTGAGAATGCTCACCGTGGTGTCCAGCACCCAGCATGGCCACCCTCTGGTGCAAATGCCTCACTCTTCATTTACAAAATAGCATTAATTTTTTTTCATAGACTTAAGCCCTTCGGCATCGGCCCAGGCGAAATAAACATATTCCCTTGGGAATTCCATTAACCCTCCACTGCATGGTGTGCCAGATATGGCACGCTCTGCTTTGCATTGAAATGCGTTACAATACAATGGAAAAACCAAAATGAAAGGATACTTATCATTATAATTTTTCTTAATAACATGAAAAATATGATCATCAAACATGTTTTTGGTACAAAAAAAAATAATCACGCATTGTAAGGTTAATGGTCACTCTCCATCCTCACCCCAGGGTTTCCATACGCACCTTCTGGAGATTAATTCTCACCTTTCATGAGTGACGCACCCTTTCCCCTATGGAGAACATGCTTAGCACTAGGTCTTCCCTAATGATTGATTATCAGATTCAATTGATATGAATATGCTAAATCCCCTAAATTCACTATTTGTATTGTGCTGGATGAAAGTTTCTTAATGACCTAATAATGTCTCTAATCTAATATATATAGACGATCGTGACTGACTGACTGACTGACTGACTGACTGACTGACTGACGCTAATTCTAACCATGTTCCAGAAAGGTTAGAAATCTGAAACTTGGTACACATGTACCTTTTGGGTTGCAGAGTTCAGAAAAAATCCGACTTTGGAGGTACATGCCCTAGGGGTACATATTTTAGGGGGAGAAGTTTTTTTGAAATATATATCATGATGGATAAGAATTGATTCGAGATATCCCGTTTCGGTGGTGTAGTGGTAGCACATCGGGCTGATAAGCAGGAGGCCCGTGTTCGATTCTCACCCACTCCATGCCTTTTTTTTTCTTCTTTTGCCTTCCAAGTCCCGTTGCTTGAATGAAACGGAGAGAAATGAAAAGCTAAAACGTGGCATGGACGTGCCTAACGAAACGATGAGTTCAGGAAAAATGCAGCACATTAAATCCATGCCCTGGGTGCATATTCTTGGGGGTTGACGTTTTCAAGTATTTTTTGTCCTGGTGTATTGAGCTACTGTGAAAGATGAAACTTGGTACATAATTACCTACCGGGATGCTGCATGCAGAAAAATTCAGACTTTGGAATGAAATGCCCTGGGGGCATGAATTTCAAGGGGAGATGTTTTCACATTATTGTCGTGGTGAATTGGACAGAAATGGAAAGGTGAAACTTGGCACACGTATAATTGCTATGGAATTATTGAGTTGAGAGAATATTCAGCTTTCATGGTTCATCCCCTCCTGGCTTAGCTTTTGGGTGCGTTGGCTTTTCCAAACATGATTTTTCACCAGCGAAAAAGGCGAACATATTATTGAAACTTTGTAGGCATGTAGTTCACTGAAGTTTGATTTCGGTAAAACTGGTAATTTTCGGTTAAAACGCCCGAGGGCACATATTTTGCAAATTTTCCTGAATTTTCTGATACAGCAAAATGGAGGGTGCTAGAAAGTTTAAACATGACAAAGAAGTACCTGATGAATAGGTGAGTTAAGAAACAATTCTACTTTCATCTAATATATATAGACGATCGTGACTGACTGACTGACGCTAATTCTAACCATGTTCTAGACATAATGAGAGGCTGAAACTTGGTAAACACATAGTTGTTAGATTGCTGACTCCAGAAAAATTCCAACTTTGGGGGTAAGTGCCCTGGGGGCTCATTCCAGGGGGTCTCATTTTGTAAGCCTAGGTCTAACCCTCAGACGGACGCTTAGGCCTAAGCCATTCTCAGGCTCCCCTTGCCTTCAACAAAACGGAAGGAACGTGAGTAGCTGATGGGTTGTCGATTCCAGAAAAAGTCTAACTTCGAATGCCCAACTTGGGGGTCCATGCCCTGGGGGCACGTTTTGGGGGAGGGGTTGGGGGACTGATTTCGCAGGCCTAGGCTCAACCCATGGATGGATGCTTAGGCTAATACCACTCTCATACGTTTTCTTCCTTCATGGAAGCAGGAGATAAAATAAATAGCTGTATCATTCCACACCTTGGATGAAGTTCGACATAGCAGGTACGTGCCGTGAGGTGATTGACTTAGCAGGCCAATCGGTAACCCTTGGACAGACGCAGAGACCTACTCGAATCTTGCCCGACCCATTCGCATAGAGGAACTTCTTGGCCCATCTTACCGAGCATCCTTTTGTCTTAACCTGACGCGCTAGGCGTTTGAGCTATGCCGTTGGGTCATTGGTGAAGAGAAGGGCACGAGTTGACGTGTGGTACGCTTGCAGATGTGAATGGGATCTATTTATTTTTCTGGCTGGGAAACAGTATAAGATGTTCCATTGACATTCAGGATGACATTTTGATGTAATGTGGCTATGTCTAATCCACTTAAGGACTATTAGGCCGATGCTCACACTTCAATAAAACGGGAAGGTATAAGGGCTGCATATACGGTTTATACGGTTTTTTCATAGACAACTGTATGGAACCATTAGAAGAGTTTGAAAAAGGTCCTGCCATAGAGTCCTTTCGCCAGAATATAAAATTAACGACAAAGTTCCCTACAGTCGAATTGGAATTATCGCCTTGGAACTCAGAAGTAATGAGCTTATGTGTCTCCTTCCTAGCCCCTCCCCCCCAGATGGAGATGTAGGCTTACGCCATTCTCATGAACACGTTCCTTCCTCCTCAATCATTGAAGGAAGTGAGTGTTATTGCTACGTTGTTCACTCTTTAGGAATTCAAACTTCGGAGGGAGGGAGGGAGGGGGGGGGGTGTACACGCCCTGGGGACAAATTTCGCACGCCTAGGCCTACCCCATGGATGGACCCTTAGGCCAATGCTACTCTCATGCACACTCCTCCTCAAAGGAAACGGGATGGAAAATAAATAGCTGTTGGCTTGCATACTACAAATACAGTTCGACATGGGCGGTACTTGCCCTAATGGGAATGACTCAGCAAGCTTATATCCAACCCTTGGACGATTGCTCAGGCCTACATTGGTATTTAATATTAGCCATCTTAGCGTTAAAACTCTGAAGTGGCTTATGTTTTGGGATGCTGTGTGCAGAAAAATTCAGACTTTGGAAGTAAATGCCCTGGGGCACAAATTTCAAACGGAGATGCTTTCCAATAATATTTTTGCATCAGTTAAACTGATGAACACGGAAAGCTGAAACTTTGCAGGAATGTTACTACTGAGACATGGAGTTAAAGGAAAATGTTAAGTCTCGATACATCCCCTGGGGGAATTTTTTCGAGGGGCGATGTTTAAAAAAAAATTTTGTCGCGGCGAATTGGACAGAAATGGAAAGGTGAAACTTAATACACGTATAACTGACATGACATTACTAAGCTGAGGGAGTATTCAGCTTTCATGGGGCATCCCCTCCTGGCATAGCTTTTGGGTGGGTCGGCTTTTCCAAGCATGTTTTTTCACCCTGCGAAAAGGGCAAACGTATAATATTGAAACTTTGTTGGCATGTAGTTCACCGGGCAGACATAGAAAAGTAGCTGGCGCACGCATCACTGAAGTGATGTTGATTTAAGGAAAAATTCAACTTTTTTTATACGTCTCCTCAGAGCACAGCTTTTGGGTGGGTCGCTTTTCCAAATACATTATTTTCCGCCAGCAAAAAGGGGAAACGTATAAGGCTGAAACTGGGTGGCATGGAGTTCCCTGAGTCTACATTTCAAAAGAAAAAAAATTTTCTTTAAAGCCCATTAGACCACTTTTTTCAGTCCCATTTTCCTCTTTTTTTTATCCAGAGGCAGAAGATTTAAACTACTTTCAGAAGTACCTATTTGATGGCTGAGTAGAGGAAAAATCCTAATTTTGAAATATGTCTCATTAGCGTCGATTATTGGAGGGAAGTATTTCAAAATGTATTCTCCACCCTTAGAAAAAGGGACACAATGAAAGATTTCAGGTTAGGCACACATATAATNAGAGCGCCGAAGGCGCGACAATAGCGCGTTTGTTTGCCCGAAGGGCAAACAAACTCGCTAGTACGAGTATATAGACGATGGTGAGTGAGTGCCTGACTGACGCTAATTCTAACCATGTTCTAGAAATGATGTGAGGCTGCAACTTGGTAAACGAATAGCTGTTAGATTGCTGACTCCAGAAAAATTCCAACTTTGGGGGTCTGACTTTGCAAGCCTAGGCCTAACCCACAGATGGACGCTTAGGCTAATACTACTCTCATGCACTTTCTTCCTTCAAGGAAGCGGGAGGGAAAACAAATACTGCAGCTGTTTTATTGCATACTAAAGATGAAGTTCGACATTGATGGTACGTACCCTGAGGGGACTGTTATAGCAGGCCTATATCTAATCCTTGGACAGACGCTCAGGCCTGCACTAATCTCGTCCGACCCATTCGCATCCAGAAACTTTTCGGCCTATCTAACCGGGAATCCTGATGTCTGAGCCTAAGACGCAAGGCCTTTTGGCCTATGTCTATCTACAGTAGGCTAGATGGAAGAACACTGGTTCATGCGTGCTGGTACGCTTGCGGATGCGAATGAATTACATGTTTTTCTAACTGAAAAACGAGTGTGAGGAATTTCCCTAGACTTCTCAATTTTGTGTCTATGCCCAATCTACTTACGGACGCTTAGGTCAATGCTATTTCTTTACAGGGTGATGCAAAAGTCAGGGAACATAGGAGTTTTGGGGAAATTAATTTTCCTTTCTGTCAAACCTTTCACTAATGCCTACAGCTATCAACATCTCCGGCGTTGATTGCTGGGGCTATATGGACACTGGGGCCAAAAGTGCTGTTTGTTCGGCTTCTCCTGTTGCCCCTATTTCCTTTTTTGCATGGAGATGACTCTCGGTTGGCCAGAATTCGGCAATCAAATAAAAAATGCAATGGATCGACAGTCATGATCTACTTGGGTGTCTTTCATGGTAATCATACTAGTTTGCAGAAAACTGTTGTTTTTTTTGCATAAATCATGACCATTTCCATTCTTTTTTTTGTTTAATACAACATTGTTAGGTTATTTCACAACACTCAGTCAAAAATCATTTCCGAAGGTCATCCACGCTCCAGCCTGAGGGGAAAGAGGGGCTGGGAGACGCTATACGACATCTATGCCACACCTTCGCCCAAGCTCAATTTCAGGAAGGGTAGGACCCCCTTTCAAGAGTGCTATGCGATCCTCCTAGGGAGAGAATGAATGCGCCAAGGGAGAATGTGCACACGCGAGTTCCACACAGAAAAATCTACCCACCCAGCCTGCCTCCCGCCGCGGGGAAACTTGCCAGTAAAGTGGTTATGCCCTAGTAAAACATGAACGTTCAAAAAGACCTTCAACCCCGGCTCAAAGAGGTTCTTCAACGTAGAAGGTTCAGGGATGAGCAGCTCTTGAACACTCAAGGTACCGTTTGATCACCAATGCGTTCTTGAAGGACGTTCGTTGAACGTTAAAGAGGCGTTTTTCTTGAGCATTACTGTGCTATCAATCCGACAGCGGTTGGAAACAGGTTCACACACCTGACGCTAGATGACGCCAAAGTAGCCGCTATTCGCTGGGTGCATTAAGTTGGAGACATCTGGCGGCAGGAAGCAGAAAAATTAGTTGGGGGAGTCAAGTGTGCAAGCTTCAATGCGTTTCTTATGGAAACATGCAGATAGAGACTGTTTTTACCACGAAAATGCTTCATTTTCTTTGCCAGAGGGATTTCCTAGGCCAAGAATGATTTCATAGTAAGTAATCGATGGTCTGAAGTTACTCCTTGGAGCATCCAGACGGCCTGAAAGGCCTATTATGGTGTTTCTTTCAGTCTAGGGCTTCGCTTTCCATGGGCCTATGAAAATCAAATTTGGAACAAGCAGCACCTAAGAGAATACAGAGGCAATGAGAGTAAAAAATTCATCAAGTTTAAAGTAGGGTTGGGCTTGATAAGAAAAAATATAAGCAAGTTCTTGTCAAGATGACAATTATGTCACAACCAGGTAAAATGAGGGGTGACAGGGCCGTTTTTAGGCATGTCGGTATCCAGGGCAAGGAGTTCCGATGACATCCCCCGCCCCTCACCCCTTACCCCCCTGGCGCCCCGGGAGATCGCCTGCCCCTAGATACGGCCCTGATGGGAGAATAAACCTAAAAAATAAATCAATATTCCCACTTGACAGGGCGTTAAAGGTGGAGGACATCTTATCAAGACTTGGCAAGAAAAAAAGTTCAAGATCCTGCCAAGCGTCTTGTTTGAAACCCAACCCTAGTTTAAAGCAGTTTCCCGTTGTAGTGAATTCTATAATAATCTGGTAGATATTAATAGTATCCCACTCATATCTTGCACATGTACCTCACTGAGGCCCATGATTCCATGGAAATCCTTGCATTGGTGAGTGACTTTGAGGAAAACCTGCACCTCCTTTGTAGGTGAGGTTCGATTAAGGATTGAACAGCGTTTTTGCACACTCCTGAACTCTGTCGCATTTATAACATGTTTTACTTCGGCTAGAAGCTCCCTTTATCATTGTCGTGGCTCTCAAGTTTTGAGAAGTTGGAAGGAGCCCCACGTGAAGAAAGATGGTAAAATTCTATGAAGACATGACTGTTCCATTCTCCTTATGTGCGACTCCCCCCAGTCATGGGCTGCGCCATATTTAAAACGCGCCATCTAGTGTTAGTGCACCCAGCGAATAGCGAGTCAGTACCCCATACAGCTGGAATTAGCCTTCAATATTTTCCTTGCGCTGCCCAATCTTTTGAATTCCTTAACAAATCGGTCTTTCGCGGTACCTCAGTCCAAGGAGTCTCTAGAAAACTCTGGCCCCGAGGATGGAGGGATGATGGTTCGATTTCCAAGATAACTGCATTGGTTTCAGAATACGGTGCACGAAATGATGATTCAAAATCATTGTAGAAAAGATATTTAAGTGCGAAAAATGCTTCATTTCTGTTGTGGAGATAGAGAACCGAAAGTTCTTCATTTCTAATGCATCTATCTCCGGCGCAGAGGAGGTACTGCTTATCCGATACGTGTCAGAGAGTTCATCACTTGAGAAAGGTTTATCACTCACACGCCAAGATCGGGATACTAGCGTACCCAAATGAGGAAATGAGGAAAGGTAGTGATAGGCGATTGCCTATGACTCCTGTCACGGGAGCCGATCTTTACTTGAGACGAATGCAACCCTTTCATGCTGTTCGGGAATATTCACGTCCTGGATGAACCCTGATGAAGAGAACGCATAATTCGGAGTTTTTTTAAATATTTTTTTTTTATTACGGACATTTGAACAGTCATGGAACGTTGGCAATACATTGAATGAAACGTTCATTGAACATTCATTAAACGTTCCGGTGCTTCTTGGGTACTGTCCTCGGTTGATGCTTGAAAAGGCAACTTAGAGCTGACAGTGGCCGAAAACTGTGCTTGGTAAATGAATCCCAACTTTCTCGAATGTTTGACCTTGGGATTTATCGATAGCAATCGCGAAGGCCAAGCTTACTGGAAATTGTCTTTGTCTCAGGGTAAACGGCAGTATGGAGCGTGATCGATCTGTAAAATGAAAATCCTTTGACCCTGTGCTGTGTCACGGTTAATTATTCGCAATCAATCTCGTTGTCTTTCAGAGCCTTCACGATGAGTCTTGTGCCGTTACAAAGGCCCTTTTTCGTGTTTTTAAACATTAAAAGAAGGGTTATGGTACCGAATTTAAGGTTTAACTCGTGAGGAGGGATTCCGGAAGAAGTAAGGGTTTCAAAACTCAAAAGGAAAGTTCAGTCTTGTTCATTCTGACAATCTAGAGTTTCAACACTACGGCATGCTCCGTGTGAAAGAATGAGGATGTCGCCATTGATCTTTAAAGCATCATCATTTTTGGGCTGAGAATGGCCGTTTTTGGCAAATTCTGGTACCTGCTCTGGACAAAAACCTCCCCCCCAAAATGTCTTAGGAATAGTCTTAATAATGTCTTAATAACTTCGGAATATTCTGTCAAAGACTCTGGAGGAATTTCAATGTCATATTCCCCCCCCCCCCCCCGAGTCATCCAAGTTTTTAGCTCATCATCTCCCACTATGATCAACCATTCGGAGTACTCTGGGTCCTGAGAATGTACATTGGCTTTCGGCTTGAGTTACAAAAATCTCAGCCTCAAATGACTGCTCTTAATGCTATAGTGAAAGATGGCAACTATGTCTCCATGAGGGACGAGAGGTACTCTCATAAGTCTTAAGGATTGACGAAAATCTTCGCCTAAGGGAAGCGCTTTGCCACCAATGTGTCGCTGTTCATTAGTTCTTTAAGCAACCCGGCAACTGCATTCGGAGCATGAGAAGGGGCCATCTTTGCTTCATCCAAAATCAGAAGTTTGGCTTCCCAAATCAGGTTTGCTTCAGCAGTATTGCCTCTCATACTTGAAGTAGAAGTTTCAAGTTATGGGACTGACGATTTTTACCGAGGATGGTGAGTGCGACCACCCTTCAAAAGATAGGACACGAGGTCAGTCGAAGTTACTGGTAGTACAATATCACCGCGGCCTTTCAAGATACTTATTAACCCTTGAAGCAGTTTTCACATACACCGTACGTTCATCACTTGGTCAGGTCAAAACTCAGCGCTTGAAGGGTTAGAGTGTAAAGGATTTTCCACTTCTCCTTGACGGTCAAGGAAGAGGCACCTTTGCCTTTGGATAGCATCGTCAATGGCATTCGTGATGGTGTCAAATGCCAACTTTTGCTCATAATTACTCAATTCGGAATTTTTCCCCCCTTCCGATCGTTCACTTTCTATGTCGATAAGCATATGGACAAAGCGAGGCAAATTAGTCAGAGGATTTGGCAAGTGAATATCTGCGCATTTTGCCATGCAAAACTAAGGTGTCTTGAACGTCCCCGAGTGCCGTATGCTCTGAATGTTCAGCCTTGTGTCGGCTACCGAAGTTTTCAACCGTGTGCTCTCCGTATTTTCCTCAGAGCTGTGAGGTATCTCGGGGACAGCCGACAAATTAAGGCCAAGAGATGACGAAGCTGACATAGCATTTGAAAGGTCTCAGCCTCCGAAAGCCCAGTCAAAAATTGTTCATCGGGCCATCTATGACTTTTCGTCGATGTGTACATAAACCTTAGTTGGTCCATTACAGGCAAATTGTCGACATACAGTTGGTTTAAGCCAGCTTATGGCCGGGTATGTCCTGTTGGCCTTTCATCGGACCAACTTTGGCGAAGGGTTGGGCGACATATTCAGAGAAATGTTTCAAGGAATTCAATTGTCTTCCTCTGAGATCTATGTGAGAAACCCTAGGGACCCTAGTCGATCTGTGTCTGTCTACTGAAAAGAGTTCCCTGTCCCTACAGGGGACTCAATTCAGTAGAATCCGGAAAGTGACTCCCTACAACGACCACTTTGGCTCCATCTCGCGCCGGTTTTCGGAACCTTCTCAGCCACATTGGTTCATCTTCGGCCAATCATTTGCAAAGATGGGTGGGAAGAAGGGGCAAAGATGAGCCAACGCCCCCAGAAATGCCCCGACGATAAACCAACGAAAAATTTTGACTGGGAATACCTTTTTCCATTCTGTGTCGTCTGCTAGCAAATTTCTTTTAGTTGCATCTGTTTGGAATGAGGGATAAAGAAGGCCACGAACCGTCCTCAAAGCATCAAAGCTTTTAGCCCCACGGACGTTGAGAAGCAGTAAACGAAAATAATACCTCTCAGCGTCTATCAGGCTCATTGAAATTCATTCGACTTTTGTTCTGCCTCGTCTCGGCTTCCACTTGATTTCTTTGTAAGAAACATAAAGCCCAGTGTAAAGGTACTAATTTACATCTGGATCTCTTTGATTCAATTGAAACCACTCGGTGAGAGTCGTATGGCTGCTTCGTCTACTGCTGTTTCTTCTCTTCCCTCATGGAAATATGCTGCCGGTTAGGCAAATGCACGGCCATTCTAACAATTAGATGGGATTGCTCGTGCATTTTAAATGCGAGAAGTCTCCGCATGCCATCAGGAGCAATAACGTTTCGGGAATCCACTAAGGTTTTCATTTCGTCCCAATTCAATGTGCCAATTCCATTGACATTTTCTTGGATTTCCACATTTCGACAGTCATGGCCTTTGTAAACATACTTGAAAAAAAAGGCATAGACACGTTTCACAGATGTGCGAATTTCCACATTTACCGGCATGTAGCAGTTGCACTTTAACACGTTGACCGCCACGAGGCGCACCGGTGCGCCTCACTGAATGGGAAAATCAATATGCCAGCTTTGCCGTGGCTGTCAACGTGTTAATGAGAAATACGAATCGAAAGAAACTACCCAGCCGTTGGCGACGGTCTTGTCCCCAACTTGGAAAGTTCCACCATCATTTCTTCTATTGAATCTTGAATACCCGTCCACATTTTCATTTTGAAGCCCTTTTGGAAAACCTTTGGAGCATTTCCCATCCCCTATACACGGAGAAGGTGGGTTTAAAGTTCCACAGGGACCATGAACCATGTGATTATTTTGTTTCTTGGGTTTCTTGACGAATCCGGTATCTTCGCATGAATCAATTTGTCATTTATTTGTCTTCTTCCCTCGGGATTACCAAAATGTGAGCATGAGGCAATCCTTACTTTTGGAACTCAATCGCATGAATGATTGACTTCGAAATAGGGAACACCTTAAAGGTGCCTCTCACTAATACCTTTTATGAGTTGTTCCAGTTTGATCTCATAGTTCGAGTCTTCACTTTGAAGTGAAGATTCCAACTATGAGATCAGGCCGATGTTCAGGCTTTTGCCATGGTTCCAGATTTTTCCTAATCTCTTTCTACTTTGGATTGCACGTCTTAGTAATGAACAGATCCGGTTTTCCAGGTTTTCGAATAACAGCCATTACATTCTGGTAATGCTTTTGCATGTTTTGGTGATTACTTTGGAAAGATGATGGGAAAATAACCGCTTTACCTGTTTTAATGCGTTTTCAGCGCGGCTTCTTATGTGGTTCATCGATCCACTGTCGTAATCCACCAGCAATTTGCTGATGTCGTAATTGATGTTTGCTTTGAAGTAAGAGTGAACAATGTGCTGAGTTAGCTTTGCAAAGGGTTAAATTCATCACGGACCGCCAAGTGATAACTGAAGTACTCCTATTGAGTTGCACAGGAATGATCGCCCCTCGATGAGGCATCTGTCCGAGTGCCCAGTCACCTGTGTTGCTGAATTTGAAACTCATGAGGGATACTAAATATCAGGCCTGCCTGATATTGCAGTCCCTCAGCTTTCGACTGCAGTCGAAAGCTGGGAGGAGAACTCCTTGTAAAATCAGTGTTTTCGACATATTCCGTGGATCACGATATCGTCGAATGATATGTTTTTTCTATGTCCAAAACTGAAAGTTTAGGACACATAAAATTCACCGGAACTTGCCACAGTGAAGCAAAAGTTATGATGAGTTTCCCGAGACGCATACTACAGCCATTACTCTGTATAATAATGCGCGACCTGCTGTCAAGAAAATAATTTTGTCGATGTTAAACACATGAATGGCTTGGCTAAAAAAGCTGAAATCTGGACTGAGAGCAAAATAATCCTCATCCAACGATATCTTGAATGCCTCACGAAGTACTAAGGTCCTACAGCGACTCTCATGCATTTGTGAGGCCTCATTAAATTACTTGATTGACATGTGAGGTCCTCGGTCGCTCCTCGTTTACAATGAAAGTCCTTGCTTTCTACGTCGCTTCGATTCAGAGTTACGTTGTCGTGAATTTTACTTCGAAACTTTCTTCCATGGACTTCCCTCCATTGGTTAGGATAAAATGATACTTATACTATCCTCACCGTTCGTTGGCTTTGGTAGGAAAGCTATACATGTACTCTCACTCGAACTAGGCGACACTTTCACCGCAAGGCAACTAGTGTAATTGAAAGGTGAAAGTGGGAAGGATCAATCAGATCAATACTATCAAGTAAATCCAGCAATCCTGCCATTCGCCCTGCGGTTTTCAGTATATGTGCTTCTGCGTTTCTGGTGCATGTCTTATTAGCGGTCAGATAACATTTTTTACGGTATTGAATTGTAGGTGATAACATCTAAGTTGTTGAGTTTTAACACAACGTGGGAAAAAATTATGACTCCTTAACGTGGAGTCGACGTATCATGCTGTCGGTGCAAGATCCTCAACGTCTTCCCGTCCATGTCACTTCGTAGACTGGAACTGAATGGAAATATTAATATTAATACAATGGTGGATTAAAACGTAACGGCCGATAATTTTTTTCTCACGTTTCTTTCCATCCTTGACCAAAAGTGTGACCAAAAGGTAAGTGCTACTATTTGTCTTTGATGCTAGGATGCATTAATTTTATCATTTGCTGCAAGGGTGAGCGCGCGAGAGGTTAGAAAATGGCAGTACCACTGGAGACATGCACCAAAATCGAACAGCAATCTGTGATTCGTTTTCTATGCTCCGAGGATTATGATGCTGCCTAAATTCTCAGAATAATGAAGTCCTAATACCATGCGTATGAACATAGGGAAAGTGCGCGAACGGGTATAAACGTTCCGTTAGGGCAGAACAAGTGTGCAAGACGACGGGACAGGGAAGACATAGCACTTCGCTGATCCCACACAACATGGCATTATGGAGGTTGCAATCTTGGACAACCGACGTATATGAATTCCGCCGATAACGACCAGGAGGCGTCTTCATTCTTCTGTAAATTTCGGCAGCATTGAAACCCTCGGGACCGTAGAAAACGAATCACATTCCGCCGTTCATATTTGGTGCATGTCTCAAGTGGGATCGCCATTTTCTGACCTCTCTTGCCCTTATAATCTCGTGGCTAATGATAATATTAATGCATGGCATCAAGGACAAGCAGTAGCGCCTACGCTCAAAAGAACTTTGTCCAGGATAAAAAGAAACGCGAGAGAAAAAAATAATCGGCCGTTACTTTATGATCCAACCTTGTATTTTCATTGAGTTCCGGTCTACGAAGGGAAAGGGACAGGAAAACGTTGAGTATCCTGCACCGACATCATGATACATACACTCTACGTTGAGGTGCTATGAAAAAAAAAGTGATAAGAAATTATCGGCTTTATTATTTGATCCATCCTGGTAAATAAGATACGACAATGAGGGTTTGGTATTTCTTCCTGTGTCTCCATATCGGAGATATTCGTTCGGAATCCGTTTCCTTTGAACCGAGCGGACAATTTCCTTCATGACGTACCAACTCCGCGCGCGAATGAAGATTGGCCGGAAAGTTCTTGCAGATTTCGCCTTTTCCCATTAGGAAGCCTCACGAATTTCGTAGAATTTTACCGCTTCGCCTATAAATAGTCTCCCTTCTTGCGTGCAGGTTCAGTGTTTTCGATCCCTTACCGCCAAGATGAGTCAGAAGTTCGACCTTGACCCTGACCACCTCCGCATCTGTACTCTTAGAAAAAGGGGAGCGATTTTTCTCAAAAAAGAGAGCAAAATAACTAACTCCAGTTTCACTCCCCTTTCACTCTGGGAAAGGAACAAATTTACTCCATCATGAAGGAGTAAAATTGCTCTCCTCCGTGAGTAAAAACGCTTCCATCAGAAAGTGATAGGGATGTCGTGCAAATGCGAAACATTCCTTATATTCTGTGTGTCGCTATCTCTCTCGTACATGCGTTTACCTTCCTCTGACTGTGTTGATTACACCACAAGTCAGAGGGTGGACCACCCCTTATTGGTTCCGTGGAGTAGTCCGGAATATCAGTCATCACCTCATTTAATTAAGGTATGAGGGAATGAAGTCCAAGGGCACTCTCTACGCATTCTAGATTTCCTATGCGGATAAAATCACCTGCGTTCCAAGGGGGTTCTCAATAGGAATATGAGCTTGTTTATGGCATGGACTCTATGAATATGTCTTGAATATGTGGATAACAAATG
>CAJPEV010003785.1:9743-27801 GCA_905338385.1 Darwinula stevensoni
CCAAATTCCAAGGACGGATCCAGCTCTGACTCAAAATCCCATTCAGTGGCAACTGCAGCAGCTGTAGAAATCGGTATCTACTACGAACTATCGCTTAAAATTTTGTTTAAATGAAAAAAAGTCAGTTCAGAAGACGCTGTCATAATGTTGATTTGATTCGCTGAACTGCAGCATCTGCAACTAGCAATGTCTCACCTCTTCATCATCATCTGACTCATACTGAAAGCTCTTGGTCAGCGCTGCGCGAATACCCTCTCCTCGTAGGTTCAGTTCTCGCTGAG
Organism: Darwinula stevensoni; assembly: GCA_905338385.1. Taxonomy (NCBI): domain Eukaryota; kingdom Metazoa; phylum Arthropoda; class Ostracoda; order Podocopida; family Darwinulidae; genus Darwinula; species Darwinula stevensoni. Next base: position 10,025 of record CAJPEV010003785.1, read on the forward strand.
GCCTCGGATGAACTTCGGGCCAGAATCTTTGTCGCATTTCCTCGAATTCTTCAGCGGTCACTTCAGGATTACCATCACCTCTTTCTATACCAATATTGTGAAGCACAGCGAGTGCTACGATGATGATGAGGAGATTCTCGAGGCGGCTTCGATTCAGTGATTTGATGCAGGAAAACTTTTGCTTCCAGCAACCGAATAACTGCTCGATGACAACTCTTGCCCGCTTCAAGCTGTGATTGAAGCGCCGCTCAGCGGCGTTAGAAGGGTTCCTGTAGACCGTCAGTAGATAGTTTCTCAAGTTGTATCCACTGTCTCCAACAAGGTAACTGTTGATCTCGGATTGAACCCTCTCTTCGAGGAGATCCCGTAGCTTACTATTGGAGAATATCCGGTTGTCGTGGACTGACCCTGGCCAACTGGCAACAATGTCGGTTATTCTCTGGTCTGCGGTGCACACTACTTGTACGTTCACGGAAAAATATCCTTTCCTGCATCGGAAGAGTTCGGCTTCCTTGCCTCCAGGGCTGTAGATTTCGATGTGAGTGCAATCAATGGCCCCGATGATGCCCGGAAGTCCCTGCTGTCGAGGAGACACCTTTGATAACTGGTAAAAACCAAATTTCACTTCAGCGTAATCTTCCAACGAAGGAAAGCGGATGAAATCCTTTCGCTTCCCTGCCAAAGCTCGGCTGACTTCCGCTACAATCCTGCAGATGTTACCTTGGTCACTGATGAGTCCGATGTTGTCACCCACAACCTGATGAAAGCTGTTTGTGGCGTAATACCTCAGGGTGATGAGGATTTTGTGCTCGGTACTGAAGTTTACTCTTCTTTCGTACTTACGCCCAATCTCGTTCTCAAGCAAATCAGCCAGGTAGTGTACAGAGTCCTTGGAGAACCGGAAACGTTTCAGAAACTGATAATCACTGTAGTAGAAGAAGGGATCTGTTCGTCGATTGAGGTTGTAACGCAAGAGAATTGTATGCTGTCTCCTTCTCCATTTGAAGAAACGTAGATTGTGCAGTGACAGCATGGTTTCTAGACAGCAAATGAACGATGATCCACAGAAGAAACGCCAGTTATGAAGGAAAAAATCCCCCGTTTACGAGATAAAGTAGGTCCTAGACCTCCTTTTTCTTTTTGCCAGGTAGAGAACTGTTTAACTGTCCGTTAAAGTTAGAGGAGGCTTGCGCATTCGAAGATAAAGGAGCTTTAAGTTAGAGGTAGGTTGTGCATTCGAAAAAGGGCTCTTTAGCTTAAACCTCGTTTAAGTTAACGGACGTTTTTGTTAAAGAGAGGATACGCATTCCCAAAAGAGCTCTTTAGTTTAAAGGTCCCTTTATCTCTCCTAAATGAGACATGTGCATTCGGGCCTTACTTTTTGCCCGTTAGAGAACTGTTTAACTGTTAAAGATAACTGTTTCCTCCTCTAAAGTTAGAGGAAGTTTGCACATTCGAAGATAAAGGAGCCCTAAGTTAGAAGTAGGTTGTGCATTCGTAAAAGGACTCTTCAGCTTAAACCTCGTTTAAATATCAGTTTGTTTGGCCCATTGCTCGTGGTTGCATCACATGCCGTTCTATACCACCTGAAAAGACTGCGTCAAAATAACGGATGTCATTTCGCCCCTGACGACCATATTTCCTCGATGCAGGAGCATCCGGATGCACCGTTCGGGATGCATGAACTGGAGGGTTTTCATCGATTGGCAAGTCTTTTGGTGTCTGCGACCTGCAGCAACCTCATCCTGGAAATATCTCCCATTTTCCAAATGAGGAGATTGGTCAGGAGACGGTCAGGACCCAGAGGCTTCGCCTCAAGACTCAGCAGATCTCACCCCTCACTCCTTGCCAAGTTTCTGCCTTTTTTAATGTGCCCTTCACTTTTATTTGTTGCTCTTCACTCTGTGCCGTTGTCGCGTTTTTTTTCTTCTCTGTTTCGTGGTCTACAGAGAGAGAGTCATCCACGAAACGAGGCGGAAATGTCTGTATCCTCTGAGCTTGGACGCTTGCTTGACTTTGCGAGTATCGGTTTTTCTAATAGTTTTGCTATACTGTGTTATGATTATCGGTATGTCATGGCCTTAATCATGTTAAATTCAAGCAATTTAATTTTTAAGTTTCGGGTTGTTTTATCGGCCACGAAGCGACATGAAATGAAATTAAGGTTTCTAATCTGGAGGGGTCCCCTCCAGATTAGAAACCTTCTTCTTCCTCCCTTCTTTGGGGATACTTCAAGGGGTGAGTGTATGCCAATATTCCTCAAACCCTTAAAGCATTGAAAGACAACTTTTGGAGAGAGATTAAGCGAATTTATTCCGGGGGAAATGTTAGACAGGATATTTGATAACTTCGAGGTCCGAGTCGCAGCAGTGATCCTGCGCCGAGGTGCCTGGATCGAACATGTGATAAGGTACTGAAATTGAGTGTGCAATATGTAACACATGTTCTTGTCGTTTTAATAAATAAAATTCTAGGTATTCTTTTTCTATATTCCAGTGAAATAATTATTGTAATACAGTATCTTGAAAACTATCATTTTCAAGGATATTCAAAATGGGGATTTTTTGGTCACCCTGTATATGTTTGACGCTTAGCAAGAATATATATGCATTTCTAACTTATGGCCACATTTTCCGGTATTTTTGGATTGATAGACTGAGCTGTTGAAAAGCAATTGAAGGATTGGAAGCTCCCATGATGAATGGATGCTGTTTCCCCACACAGTGTCCCAATATACACTAGGCAATGGCAGTAAAGCAGTGCTATTAGGAAAAGATTTTGTTAAAATGGGAGTGTTATAAGAAATAGACTTGTGCATGTTTTCGTTGTCGTAAATACTCGTTGTTTGTCGTCTTCTTTGTTTCTCTGGTCTTTATCCATTTCCAATAGTGGAGAAAACAGGCCAAAACCCAGTCCCTTCCCGACCTGTTCGTTTCGAAAAATGTACAAGTCAACCTGCTGATAACCCCTTTAAAGATTGAAGTACTCAAATTTCTGAAATGGCTGAATTCCACGAAGAATAACTTTATTACCTTGTGCGCGAAGACTCACGATGCGTGAACGCATAGCGCACGGATGGTTTGTGAGCAATGACAGCAGAAGAGGCAAATAATAGGTATATGCTCCGCAAGTTATCCAGATGCAATGTGTGATGCTGAAGCTCGGCTTGGTAGCTAGGGATACACTTATGTAGGTCTGAAGGAACATTCCTTTCTTGAACTCCCTGGTGGCCGTGGGGGTAAAGCGTCGGAGTATATCGGCTCCCGTTTGACGTAATCAACTCGCACTCGAAAGACGAGGGTTCAAATCCCTGCCCTCTGGCTTCCCTTTTCCCCGGAAGTTGTTTGGGAGAAAAGAGAGCCCGGGCGTAAAGTTAACATTAAGGGGACTTCTTTGCCAAAAGAGAGCCCGGGTTTGAAAAGTAATAGCAACGTTAAAAGGTAAATCCGGTGGGGGAGGGTGGCGGGCAAGGGACCCGATCGTCTGCGGTTGACCCCACGGCCAGAACCAGGGAGGGGTTTTTGCATCTGCTCGCTCTCATTTTTGTCTTCACGTGTGTCCCACCCTGCCACTTTTCCTTCGGTAATTTGCAAATTCAAATTAGACTCATGCAAAACAATTTTATTTCATGAAGAATTCAGCGAACGAGATACAACTGCGACACTAAATTTCATATAACCTTTCTCTTAGCCTGCTCCAGAGAAAAATTACTTTTTTTTTAGCTGCCTGGCACTTATGTCAATGGCACCACAAGGAGCCATGGAACTTCATCTACGTTCGTTGCAATTTCGACGACTAGCAAACTTCAGTGACGCAGTTGCAGCGCTCTACAAACAAGAGCAAGAGCAAATGCACTTGTACATAATGGACACAAAAAGAAGCGGAATGCATGGGCTTCGCAGTTCTTCTGGAAGACAACAGGAAATGCTGGCTGAGGAAACGCGGTCGGTCATCCGTTCTTTCCCTTCTAAGACATCCTGGAAGACAACAGAAAAATGTGCAGCAAAATATTTGCATGGCTACAGTTTTAAGATTTTCTAAATCTGGAAAAGAGATCCAATTGTTCCAGCACGAATGCTTTTCAGGTGATAACTTTCAATATAATAAAAAAAAATTGAGATCAACAAATCAAAGTTTTTTTTAATTGATTACATACACCTTCATCGATTATCGACAATACTGAAATCGTGCTTAAATAACGTCAAACTATTCAACATGCTAGAACTTGACTCCAGTTTTGCTTCACTTTTCTGTCCATGAAATGTTTAGTTTGAGATGTCAAGCTGATCGCATAGTCCAGCTCAGAATGTTGAACTCACATGACTCTTGGGGACATTCTAGAGCAGTGGCGGATACATACATTTTTCATTGGGGTGGTTCCATAGTTCCTACCTCCCCCCCTCCCCCCTTGGCCTTCCGCCACTCCCCGCCCTATCGCCTTTTTCATTTCTCGTTTGGAGTAAAAACTTGAATGTCTATTTCACTGGCCCCAATAAAAAAATTAATGTAGCAACTATTTAAAAAATATATATGTAAAAAAAATAGAATACTAACCAGGGGCCGTATTCACGAAACATTCTTACGAACTTTTTCTTCGTAAGAAGAGAAAAGTTCGTAAGTGGTATTCATGAAACCTCTCCTGCCACGAAGTTCTTACGAAGTTCGTACGAAGTTCGTAAGTGGTATTCATGAAACATTTTTGCGTAAGATGTTCGTACGATCTTCGTACGCAGTTCGTAAGAATGCTGCACAATTTCGGTATTCACGAAAGCGCAAAAGTTCGTATCTTTCTTCGTAAGTCTACGAATGGTCCCGAGGTATCGTAAGTGGCCGGAATAATGATGTCGAGGCAATCTGTGGAACTCTCTTCCGTTGGGTGTCTCATTTAAGCTAAGGTTCATGTACACTGAGGGGTTCACAGGGTATATCCACACTATTCACAGGATTTTGCCCCAGAGGTCATGAGGTCATTCACGTTTAGGAGATATACTGCCTCAGGTCATGAGGTCATTCACATTTCAGGAGATTGTTCGCCTCAGGGAGGTCATTTATACCTGGGACAGCCCATGGGTGGGTCCTTCCTCTGATGACAATAGAAAAATCCTCGACCTGATTGCCCTGACATGGCCTTATCCCAGAGGCTGTAGTCTTTCTTTGAACAGTGGTCTGCGATGGCTTACCCATACTTAGTTCTCTCAGAAATTTATCGACGTGCTCTCCGGAGAGAAAGAGCTTTTCGAGATCGACACGACCCTCTCCAAGCGTCGGAAGATGACTTGATGAGGAACTACAGGTTTCCGAAGCAAATCATCCTTGAAATCACTGGGGATCTTTTGCATCATCTACAACGGCAGACTGCACGAAGTCAATCTCTCCCACCTCTGCATCAAATATGTGGAGCCCTTTACTACTTCGGTAGTGGAGTGTTTCAAAGATCTTTCGCTTCGCTTAGTGGATTCAGTCAGCCGACAGCATCCCGAGTGCTCTGGGATGTAGTGGACGCCTTGATTAATGTGTATATGAGAAAGTGGGTGCAATTTCCGTCAGGTGAAAATGTCGTCAAGACACAAGCTGGATTTTTTAGCATCGCCGGCTTCCCGAAAGTGATTGGTGCTATTGATTGCACCCATGTTCCCATCAGAGCCCCCTCGGGGGAAGACGAACCCCTTTATGTTAACCGCAAAGGGTGGCATTCCATCACCGTACAAGCAGTTTGCAATGCTGACATGATTTTCAGTAACATCGTTGCCAGATGGCCTGGAAGCACCCATGATTCGTTTGTTTTGAGAGCATCTTGGTTGTGGGATTTTTTCGATACCCCCAGAAGCTTCTGGCTACTTGGTGAGTGTTCACTATATAAAGTATAAATATACCACGTATATATAGTATTTTTTTATAATCGAAAGGATTGCGAAGAAATTTTCAAGTTAATGAAAATTGAGATTGACTCAAAAAGTGGAAGGTTACCTGAAAATGCTGATGACCCTCAGCGTATGAGAGCTTGGAGTTAAAAGCATTATCCTTAATTCCAATAAAGGTGATAGTGGATATCCCCTGAGGCCTTGGCTCTTGACACCAGTAGATGACCCCAGGACTACGGCTGAACAACGGTACAACGTCGCGCATTCAAAGACAAGAGTAACAATTGAGAGAGCTTTTGGACTGCTCAAGTCACGCTTTCGATGTCTCGATAAATCGGGAGGAACTCTCCAATATGCTCCAGAGAAAGTCTGCAGATTAGTGCTAGCGGTCTGCATATTGCACAACATCGCTCGATCACGAAGCATCCCCGAAGTGGAAATCTATACTCCCTTTCATGAAGACCCCCGTCAAGAGGATCATGAATCCAATGAGCAAGAAGGCTCTGCAGGCGCAGGACTTAAAGCGAGGAATGAAGTGATCCATAATTTTTTTTCTTGATCAGGGATTTAATGAATTCCAATTTTATGGAAGATGTGAGTGAATTCTATTATTTACCTAGCGTAAAACACAATGTTGCATATTTCAGTATTTCTTTTCACTAAGTAAATATTCTTTTTTTTTCCTGGCAAGTGGACTATCCTCGCACATGCAAAAATAATACAAAATTCAAGCCTTAATCACATCTCTGTATTTCTTTTCTTTTAGCCACATGCAAATATCTCCCCCTCGATGGATTTCAATGCACTCTTGGGATTCATGGAATTATAGAATCCAAAAAGATATTTTTAAAGTAACTGTATAAAGAATATTTAAAACTTTAAGCAAGAGAATATATGCAGGAAATTCATTACGATCTCGATTAATGAGATTTGATTAAAAGGAAATTGATTAAAAAGAAATGGCACACGTATTGTTAATAGGAATACCTGGCTGGGCAAAAGTTTTCCATTGTTTAATCGAGAAAGGTCAGACCGGATTGCTCTCCTGTTGGAANTTCTGGGTCATTGTCATCATGTATCAAACCTGCCTGCTGCTCTGATTTGGCTGAAAAAGTTTTCCAATTCATCTTGATTCAGGCGTGATGTCAGAATGTACCACTGGGAATACATCTCGAAAAGATAGGAGGTCAGTTTCTTCAGAGAAGCAATATAAACAAGGATTCGCTTCTGACCGGCCAGATCCCATAGGGGAATTGAAACAAGAGGATCAAGCGTTCAAGTATGCGGCAGGATATTCAAACTTGCCGCGAAAGTTCCAGGTTTAGGCTCTTGTCGAGGGGGCCGTATTCACGAAACATTCTTACGAGCTTTTTCTTCGTAAGAAGAGTAAAGTTCGTAGGTGGTATTCATGAAACATTTTTGCGTAAGATGTTCGTACGATCTTCGTACGAAGTTCGTAAGAATGCTGCACAATTTCGGTATTCACGAAAGGGCAAAAGTTGGTATCTTTCTTCGTAAGTCTACGAATGCTCCCGAGGTATCGTAAGTGGCCGGAATAATGATGTCGAGGCAATCTGTGGAACTCTCTTCCATTGGGTGTCTCATTTAAGCTAAGGCTCATGTACACTGGGGGGTTCACAGGGTATATCCACACTATTCACAGGATTTTGCCGCAGAGGTCATGAGGTCATTCACGTTTCGGAGATATACTGCCTCAGGTCATGAGGTCATTCACATTTCAGGAGATTGTTCGCTTCAGGTCATGAGGTCATTTATACCTGGGACAGTCCATGGGTGGGTCCTTCCTCCGATGACAATAGAAAATTCCTCGACCTGGTTGCCCTGACATGACCTTATCCCAGAGGCTGTAGTCTTTCTTTGAACAGTGGTCTGCGATGGCTTGCCCATACTTAGTTCTCTCAGAAATTTATCGACGTGCTCTCCGAAGAGAAAGAGCTTTTCGAGATCGACACGACCCCCTCCAAGCGTCGGAAGATGACTCGATGAGGAACTACAGGTTTCCGAAGCAAATCATCCTTGAAATCACTGGGGAACTTTTGCATCATCTACAACGGCAGACTACACGAAGTCAATCTCTCTCTGATTAATGTGTATAGGAGAAAGTGGGTGCAATTTCCGTCAGGTGAAAATGTCGTCAAGACACAAGCTGGATTTTTTAGCATCGCCGGCTTCCCGAAAGTGATTGGTGCTATCGATTGCACCCATGTTCCCATCAGAGCCCCCTCGGGGGAAGACGAACCCCTTTATGTTAACCGCAAAGGGTGGCATTCCATCAACGTACAAGCAGTTTGCAATGCTGACATGATTTTCAGTAACATCGTTGCCAGATGGCCTGGAAGCGCCCATGATTCGTTTGTTTTGAGAGCATCTTGGTTGTGGGATTTTTTCGATACCCCCAGAAGCTTCTGGCTACTTGGTGAGTGTTCACAATATAAAGTATAAATATACCACGTATATATAGTATTTTTTTTATAATCGAAAGGATTGCGAAGAAATTTTCAAGTTAATGAAAATTGAGATTGACTCATTAAGTGGTTACATGAAAATGCTGATGACCCTCAGCGTATGAGAGCTTTGAGGTAAAAGCATTATCCTTAATTCCAATAAAGGTGATAGTGGATATCCCCTGAGGCCTTGGCTCTCGACACCATTAGATGACCCCAGGACCACGGCCGAAGAACGGTACAACGTCGCGCATTCAAAGACAAGAGTAACGATCGAGAGAGCCTTCGGACTGCTCAAGTCACGCTTCTCGATAAATCGGGAGGAATTCACCAATATGCTCCAGAGAAAGTCTGCAGATCAGTGCCAGCGGTCTGCATATTGCACAACATCGCTCGATCACGAAGCATTCCCGAAGTGGAAATTTATAATAAATTTATAAATTTTTATGTATATTTCATGAAGACCCCCGTCAAGAGGATCATGAACCCAATGAGCAGGACTTAAAGCGAGGAATGAAGTGATCCATAATTTTTTTTCTTGATCAAGGATTTAATGAATTCTAATTTTATGGAAGATGTGAGTGAATTCTATTATTTACCTAGCGTAAAACACAATGTTGCATATTTCAGTATTTCTTTTCGCTAAGTAAATATTCTTTTCTTTTTCCTGGCAAGTGGACTATCCTCGCACATGCAAAAATAATGCAAAATTCAAGCCTTAATCACATCTCTGTATTTCTTTTCTTTGCCACATGCAAATATCTCCCCCTCGACGGATTTCAACGCACTCTTGGGATTGATGGAATTATAGAATCCAAAAAGATATTTTTAAAGTAACTGTATCAAGAATATTTAAAACTTGAAGCAAGAGAATATATATGCAGGAAATTCATTACGATCTCGATTAATGAGATAGATTAAAAAGAAATGGCACAAGTATTGTTAATCGGAATTCCTGGGTGGGCAAAAGTTTTCCATTGTGTCTGCCAGTTTTCCCAATGAATTAGCGATGGCCGTGTGCGTAGCAGAGATGTGCCGCAGTTCGCTCAAAATTTCTTGCTGGAATCCCATCATGGCTTCCGCAGAAGATCCGAATTCATCGGATTTTCCCGTTCGATCGCGTTTCAGTGTTCCTTGAAGGGGTTTCCTGCGCTTCGGGTCTAAGGGATGGGACGAAAATGCCTCGGGGGACATCTCCCTCTCACCTTCATTCCGCCCCTTCTCCAAACTTTCTTTCTCCTCCTCCTCCTCCTCCCCCTCCCCGGATGAGCGAGCCGTTGTGTCACTTCGCGATTGGACTTGAAAATCCTCTCCAGATTGAACTAGGAATATAAAAATTAGTAATCTCGTAGGTGTATCATGCCCCATTTTAGCAAGTCGTGATCTGACGAAAGAACAGAACGAATCGAATCGAACTATCGAAAGAACGCATGAACAAGATATGAGCATATTAAATATTTAATATGAGCATATTAAATATAAAATAGGTATGCCCTTGTTCTTCGACTATCACTCACTGTGAATTGATGGTGAAGATTCTTGCTGGCTGGTACATCCAGTGTCACCGAGGGAAGACGAAACTATTGCTATAATTATTGCTATAATTCTTTGACATAAATCAGGCAGCGGGGAAGGTGGTGGTCCACCGCCAGTCTTGCTGGTTTCCCGAAGAAACTGTGCTCCCTTCGCCTTGGCACTTCCAACTTCGAGTCCATGAATTTTTTTTTTTTTTACCTCATCGGCAGATCGCACGCACAGAGGAGACACAGCTCACTGCCTCAACCACCGAATCCCATCCCTGCAGTTTTTTTTCATTTTGGTCGTGACGCTTGCGCTGAATTCCCCCAGCAAGACATTTTCTTTCTTCGCTGGACTTCTTCGACGAGCACCCCAATTTCTTCACTTGTGAAATTCGGTCGTCGACCACTCTTTGCTCCACTCTCCATGATACCAAAGTTGAGACTGGATCCAGAACTTATCCTTTGGCATTTCTGAAACCTTGAGGTAGTTCGTTCTACGATGAGATTCGGCAGGACCTCTAATGATGCTAAAACTTCCGGTAAGGGCAAAAACAATGGCACGGAATACGCAGGAAGTTTGCAGAAGGCTCTTGTGACATGGGACCCGTGAGTCATGCTGCCAGCGTGACAAGCACGTGGTGTTTCACTCGGCGATTGGTTTGCCAGTTCCCGAGGTCGGTTATGATTGGTTGGCTCATTATCATAGCTACGAAGTTTTCGTGAATACGGCCCCTGCACGAAATTAAGTACTGCGGGGGGTCCGAATTTCGAAACGCCACCAAATGACCATGCCTGGACCAAATGAGGAAACCATACAAAGTTTGGTCGGAATGGGATCAGGCCGTGGATGAAGGACACACACACGCTCACAGACACTCACGCACAAAAATTTTGAAATGTAAGCAGAATAGATTCTTCTTGTCAAAGATTTTTCCTAAGCTGGAAGTGAAGCAATTTTCTCGAAGTTTGTTGCCATGGCAAAAATTCCATTTACCTTAAAGAGCGACACAAGTGCAAGGTAGTTACAGCGTAATATGTAATTAATGGTTTCCCTGTATTATTTGGTATGGTTACCAACGCTGGGAAACTGCGAGCCAGTTTGAATCGCAGATCTAGATTAATCTCCAGATGTTTCTACCTGCTGCAGGATCTCTTTGTCACTGGTGGTCGCCGGTGGTCGCCGGTGGTCGCCGGTGGTCGCCGTCGGCACCGCTCGACCTTGCCAAACCGGTATCGCTTCAAAACATCGCAATTAAAACATCGATGCGACGAAACATGGCCGCACACGCAAAATAGCCAGGTTGAAGTAGAAAATAAAAATTAACCGTTCACACGTTCACCTCGTGTTCACCTCGTGTTCACCTCGTGTTCACCTCGTGTTCACCTCGTGTTCACCTCGTGTTCACCTCGTGTTCACCTCGTGTTCACCCTTAAAAAATGTCACAAATCTGAGCACGAACCGTAATTGACGGACGTGAGGACGGGGCCAGCCGTCGTAGCGGAGGAGAGGGCGTAGCACCCGGTCTTATTCTCGTGCGGCCAGTTCCCAATTCCGCAGTCCTGGCAGGTGAACTCGTCGGCGAGGAACTCCCGCGGCTGGCAGCGGTAACAGACCCAGCAGCACTCATAATCCTGGGCGAACAAAGCCGTTTCCATCAGCTTTCGCGATCGGGACTTCGCATATATATATATATAATGCCGTATATATAATATGTATATATAATGCCGTATGAATTCATCTGCGTATCATCACCCTCATTTCTTTTGGGAGAAAATTGGCCTTCACGCTGTTTCTTTCTCTTATCTCAGGAAAATCTTGATGGATGGATTTCAAGCTTCATGCAAGATTCTCTCGGTTCCTTTCATCGCCTTAGACATCAACTTTCCTCACTTTTCTTTCTTCTTAAGACTCAAATTTTTTTATTCGTGTTTCATCCCCGCCTCCATTTTTTTAAATTTCTATTACCTTTCTGGGTTTCTTTCCGCCCATTTTCAAATTAATTTTTTTTTTCCCTTATCCTTATTCTTGTCACAACGACCAGTCCGACATCGGACCCCCAACCCATCTAGAAACGCGACCAGCACTGCAAGTACCTGTTGCATGTACTTGACCTCCCCGATCCCGCACGGCAGGGAGCAGACGGACGAGGGAAACACCCGCGAGCCCTTTTTCCACACCACTTCCTTCGGGTCCATTTTCAGCTTCCCGTCCGCCCACGATCCCACTTCCTGCAAAAAAAAGTTTGCAAATTTCAATCATTCGGAAAAAGCGGAGATAAATGCATAAAATTTATTATAAAACTGACATGCATCAATCACACCATCATCCGAAATCGAAGTCAATCAATACGCAATATACAATATTCAATTTTACAACGTGCAATTTTGCCAAATATCTGCAATTTGAGAGTTTCTCGCCGAACATGTCCGGGGAAAGCCTCCGTCGCTCATTCAAATTTCGCACTAGACGCCCTTGACTTACCGAAGGCCATCCGTTCTCATTCCCCAGTCGTCCCTTGCCCTTTAACTTCTTGCCCTTTAACGTCTTCGCATTCCTCAGAGCTCGAAACTAGTTGAGTGGCTGAGATTATCGGATTATCGGATTCAACAATTCAGATTCTGCGATCAGACGAGGAAAGGAGTCGTCGATGGATTTACTTCTTAATTCCTCTTAATTCCCCTCGCACGTCCCTTTAATCCCAGGATCTAATTTCCCCCCCCCCCCCCACACCCCCTTCGTACCCTCGGGAGAGATCTCGACCGAGTTTTCAAGTCCATAAATCGCTTGGACCGTTCTCGTCTCTTTTTGAAAGGATTCCATGGCTCTGTCATAGCAAATGCAGTGTTAGCGCATTCGCATCGCAGCGATGCACTATTGCAGAATCACTAGAATATTCATATTGCTGGAAGAGCGCATATTCTCTCGTTCGTAATTTCCTGCGATCGCGTGCTGACATGCTAGCAAGGAAATTGAAGATGGAAAGTACCTTAGCATAAAGTACCAAAGTAGAAAGTACCTAAGCATAAAGTACCTTAGCATAAAGTACCTTAGCATAAAGTACCTTAGCATAAAGTACCTAAGCATAAAATACCTAAGTAGAAAGTACCTCACCCCGAATTACCCCCCCACCGCAGCTAAGCTCAACGCCACTTTGAACTTTAATGACATTTCTAACTACTGGATCTCACCGCGGAAGGAAAGAAGGGGGCAGTGTGGTCACGTGACGGAAGCGCATACAGATGGCTCTGTCGTCAACTTAACGATAATATTAGAAAACTATCCATCATTCCCACAAAGTTCTTTGAAACCCAATAATACCTCCAAATAATGGTTAACATTCATTCATCCTTAAGATTCATCAATCATCGAGTGTTTGCTACCTCTTAGGTGAAAGGTGTTCGCTGGTCATCGAATGATGATACCTTAAGACGCGCCTCTAATTATGACTGATGAGCACAAGACGTCATGAAGATTCCCGTCTGCAGTCTGAACTTGGACTGGACAGCGAAAATTCAAGGACCTGGTTAGGAAAACCTGTCGTTAAAACCGCCACACCCATATGGGATCAGATTTTACTTCCCTCAGCAACCCCTGGCCTGAAAACTCCACCTGGTGGCTGGCCGCGGACACGGACGCGGCTGGCCGCGGACGCGGAGATCTCGCGCCTTCGGCCGTCCAAGTCAATTAATCGAGTAACTCAATTAATTAAGTCCGTATTAATCCCGGACTAATGTCAAAATTAACCTCTCTGGCGCTCTTGAATCCTTGAAAGGGATTCCGGTAAATACTTAAAAATACCTATACATCACCTACATATTCACCTATATGTTAACCGATGCATTCACCCGTAAAGCTGACTCGAGTGATACCTCGCAATTCCGTGCGGGTTATTGCAGCTTGCTAACTCTTAATAATAAAAATCAGCCAAGTTCGAATTCCAATGTTTCATAATATTTGAACTGATGATCAGAAATTGTTGGAATTTTCATCAACATATTACCAACATATTTTCTACAAAAAAATACTCCCTGTTCGGGTTGTGCTGGGGGAAAGCATGCGGATCGATTATGAGCCAGTTATTCATCATCTCGTTCGTTACTCATCGTGGCTCATCGTGACTTCATCGTGACTTCAACGCGGGTTTCACCGTGCGGCTGTTCCCTTGAATTCCCCCTGGAATCGACTCGGACGACACTGTTCAACTGTTTAACCATTGAACAAGGTTCTTTTTTGATGCATGGAATAGCGAGACGTCGGTAGACTGTTTAGCTGTATATTTTAAAAAATTACTGCACCGAATCTGCTGAAACTTTGCTGCAAAATGTGTTCTGAATGTCTGGCGGAAATTTAAGGAACATTTTTTTAAAAACAAAATATAAATTATTATTAATATCCTGGAGTGTCAACATGGTCACTCTGCAGATGACTGGGGGTTCCTATTTTCTCCAGTGTGCGTATTATTTAATTAAATAAAATGTGGTATGCATGGAGTGTACTCACCTTATACTCGAAGTGAGGAGAATCGGGGATTTTCTGGAAGTTCATGATCTTGTATCGGGCCGGGCCGTCTCCCGAGGCGTCGAACTTCACTTCGTTCCCGGCCATGTCTGTGAAATTTCCGATTAAAAATGCTTTTATTGAGAGCTGGAGTTGTGGGAGTCCGAAGGAGGGGCAGAGGGGGGGGGGGCAGGGGGGGAGGGGGGGCATGAGGGTAAGTAGATTGTAGAAGTAAATCCGTCTGGTCAGGGGTAAGGAAAAAAAATTACATGCAGTGGCTCGATTTAGTAAATACAGTTTCTGGATGAAGTGAAATAAAAAGGGTTGAAATGTCTCATGACTCTAAAAAGTTCTCGAAACATCTCCTCGGTCTCCACCTCCCACTTCTGACCCCCAGCCCCTCCACCGCCCCTCCCCCGCCCCCCATCTGGACAATGCACCAAGCACTGCTAGGTAGCATCACTCGATGAGTGGCCATCCACAACCCAAATCAATGTATGACCGTTTCAAAGGGGCAGAAAAACTCATTTCAGAGGTCATCCGTGCCCATTTCAGCAGGCATGAGATACCATTTCAGAAAGCATGCGTGCCCATTTCAAATGGCATCCACGCCCATTTCAAGCGGCATCCACGCCCATTTAAAAGAATATCCGAGTGCATATTTTGCCTAGGATTCATAGCCCGTCTCCCCGGTGTACCAAGCGAGACACTCTATTATTCGTAGCCAAGGACTCGATATGGATCCGAGGGTGCAGAAAGCGGGTCAACATGCTAGTCCGGCTTCCCTGGCTCCTTCAGATATCGTGGAGATGCATCTTGGGACGAAATGGGCCGCTCTCGTGTCCCTGGCATCCACCTGATTGGATCCTTCTGTGAAGGCTTGGACGCTTCTGTGAAGGCCCCCGTCTGATTTGATCCTTCTGTGAAGCCCCCCCTCCACTCCCTCGAGTTCGTGATCTATTCTAGGGGCGGCGTCCCTTCCGGCATCATTGGAGCTTTTGCTATTTCGAACATGCTTCGTCAAAGTGGATCGATTAAGCAGTTAAAACCAGGTACTCGTTCGAGGGGATTCCGTGGATTTTTCCGCGCCACGATAGCTTCAAGAAATGGCAAAGAAATTTGAATTGTCTTAAAAAAAAAAATAATAATAATAATAATAAATAATGATGAAAAATAATCGTGGAAGACGGATGCGGGGAGATGTTGAGTTTGACCAAAGTAGAAACCGTGTAAACGGTTTTCCACATACCATTTCATGGACTCATTAGGCGCTGGTTACGGCGATGAAATTTTTTAATCATTTTAATATATTTGCTGATTCGGTAAATAAGGCAAAATGAACCCAGTTCCTCTATTTTCTCGATCGATCGAGTTTTTCACAATTTTCGCCGATCTTAATTCTCGGCTATGCGGATAACTTGGAAGCTAATTGATGTCAAAATTTTCTCCAAAAAAATGAATCCAAACGTATTAATAAAGTTGTAAGAAATTTTAAAAATAATCGAGGACGATCGAGGACAATGGCCAATGCCCTCGATCGCATTGGCCATTGTCCTCGATCGGATTGGCCAGTGCCCTCGATCGCATTGGCCATTGTCCTCGATCTGATTGATGCGGAGAAGCAGGCATCCCGGCATCCCTGCCGGGTAATGCACCCGGGCGCACACAATATCTCGTTTGATGATAACAAATGCTCCCTACTCCGGAGTCGTTCCGGAGGAGGATAAAGAATTCAATAGAGGCCAGAAAAAAGGCTCATCTGAGAGATATGTTCTTCGGAGATTTCCTTTGATCGTTCGGGCATTGATTGATGGGTAACAAGCGACTTGTGGGTCTTCACGTCAAGAGAGGGACTCGGTTGATTATTTCACTCATCACCGTGATTATTTCGGAAGCCGTACCACGGATTGCGAAAACTGTTGTCTGGCGTCCGATTGAGCATGTAGAGGTCGAATTCCTTGAGGACGGAGGAATCGAGTTCCAAGGTGACGGCGCCCTGGGCCACGTCCTCCAGGCCTTCCACCAGCTTCTGCTGGATTCCCCAGCCGTCGCTGGCCAGCCAGCAGAAGGAATCGGTCACGTTCCAGCGCTGGGCCGCTGCAAGGATTCCCCTAAAAAAAATATCAAAATGTAAATATTGTAAATACATTTATTACGAATTTAATAATAAAATGAATTATAAAGTGTAATAAAGAAGGATGGAACGAAAGAGGGAGTATAAGGAAAAGAGCCCATAGAAAAATCCATTTCGGGAAGTAATGCAAACATTCGAGTGGATTGCGGGTTCAATTCACTCGATGAGTGAATTGAATCCCCTCATATCCCGGCCCAAGGAAATCACTTTATAGCGGATTAATAGAGGAAATTTCCCTCTGCACAATGATGATGATATTGAGAGTGTATATCCTCGTATTATCTCTTCCCTTACAGGGTGAGTGTTGCGAATGTCGGCACTTTTCTAAGCAAATTCTAACCTTGCTCGCTGGTTTTCGTAATGGAGCTTCCTCGTTCATAATGGGTCCAGTGATACCTTTATTATAAACCTTCTCATACCACAAACCTCCAGTGCCACAGACCGTTTATTTCCGAGGGCCTGGGTCAAAGGTGAAGTTGGGTCAGATGTCGACAATCTCGGCACACTTATGCATCACTGTCGTTTCCAACAGATCGAAAAATGAATGCAACGACCAGATGAACCAATATCTGGTGTGGAAGGGAAGAGCGGAATGTGAAAAAGCTTATAGCAAAATCACAAGATTTCGCAGGAGTTTAGAGAAAGTGGCCACTGCGAGAGAACTACAACAGCAAATCTGACTGTTCCTGTTAACAACATTAGTCCTACCATCTGAGAACACTTATCTCCCCGTGCCTAGGGCACGAGTAGCGGAAGCGGAAAATTTGACAATTGCAAAGTGCCGAGATTACCCTCAGTGCCGACAAAAAGGAAATAGGGTAAGTGCTGCACTTACCCGATTTCCTTTTTCGACCCCACTCCCATCGATGCGTCCATCCATCACGGCAACCTGCCTCTCTGCCCATCCTGCCGATGACAATATCACCATCTCTGATATCAGCATCTCTGACATCAGCATCTCTGATATCAGCATCTCTGATTAATAATCCACTCGAGGCCTATGCATATGCCGGGGTGCGGAGAAACCAATATTTTCCCAGTCCTTCAAAATTCATGCTGACTCAGCGATCGGCATCAGGACTCGTGGAGACGCCAGGCCACAAAATATTCACAAACGGTACCCACATTTTGTGGGTATCATTTACCCCACAATGATATGGCGGGGGTGACACGGCTCATGGAATCTGGGCAGTCGCCAGGTAGACAGAAAAATTTTCAGAGCAGTTCTGAGGATTCTAGGAGGGAAATTCCAGGGTTTTCTCGTGGACTAATTACTTTCCCGAAAAATTGGGGAATCCA
>CAJPEV010003786.1:0-27788 GCA_905338385.1 Darwinula stevensoni
GAACCCCACCATTAACGATGGTGTTTGATGGGACCAAAAGGCCCTTCATCCCGCATTCTTTCGCTCGGCCTGATATCGATGAGAAGTTGAAAGGAATGGCCTTTTAGCACTGTTATATGCGGTGGGGGCCTTCGATTAATAATGGATTCCATGGAAAAGCAAATGCGTCGTACTTTATGGCATCCACATCTACCTTTAGATGCCGAAAAGCGTATCCTCCAGTCGACGATCATGGCTGTCATGAGGTGGTGCTCTCATTTTGGTATAGTTTCTCCGAGAAAAACTCAGATCATTGATCGTATTCTTCATATCGACTCATCGTCTTTCAGCCAAAAGTGGATTGTAGGCGATTATTCCTATCAATTCAGGAACATGTTACTCGGTGGATTATAATAGTTCGACCCCTATGTAGTTAACGGGTTCAATATTGTCAGAAATATTTTCTTCCAATAAGTTTGAAATTCCATTTCATTAGAAGTTCCAGCAGTTGCATTTAAAAGTTGGTGCAGAAATCACATTTCCACTCGATTGGAGTCTCTTTTCTCTTTGGTATGGAGACAGGAGACATTCCAGCCATGTATCTCTCTGCTTTGATTGATTGAGGAATTTCTGAAAACTCATTTAAATGTAATGATCAGATACGTAAAGCTTGCCGCTCTCAAGTTTCAAGTTTCCGTGGGAAAAGGGGACTATACATCGAATGCCACCTCATATGAGTCACTTTCACCTCTGCCTTCATCGATCTTCCAGAAACGCAATATTATTCAATAGAAAGGGCGAGACTACTGCCAAACACAAGGCAAGGCCGCGGGCTGGATCAAGTTTCTCAAGCCATTTACTATCAGGAAAATCTGAGTCCTTACACTGGCTCCGCGAAATCTATTGTCGAAATCCCACGAGACCATGCCGTGTTCAGATTGTCTTGATATTGCGTAAACACCCAATTTTAACGTTCTACAGTTAGACTCCATTTCTATTTACTTTTTTCTTGATGATATAGTTTTTTTTTTATTATTCTGCATTGGTGCGGATTCTACCTAGCATCTGCATTGTGGGTCGCTGGGAGTCAGAAATTGCGTCAGGAACATTTTAAATTTCTTATTAAATTTGTCAATCCTCTTGGGAAAAACACCACCCGGTCAGTTTGTACATATTTCTTCAAGATAACTTCGAGGAACGACCGGGTAAAAATTGAAGCGATATCCGCGCTTGAGCGCTCCCCGCCGCTACATGTCTCTTCAGAAATCAAGGTAAGTTTCATATTCTATCTTCCCTGTCCAAAAAAGGTAATACCTATTCGGGCAAGGTATTTTTGCGGCACAAACGGGCAAGAGCACCATTTTAGGAATCATTTCATCTAAGGTCAATTCCTCGAATCAATAAATATTTAAGCTTATCTTGAAATGTACTAAATTCCTCTGGATGTGTCAACACTCCGGTTGTTCATCTCCTGATTGCTCTAAGATCAAACTCCAGTCTAATTTGTGTCCTAAAATACAATATTTTTTCCAAAAAACTGAGCTTCTTAGAACTTCAACGCAGAATGACAATTTTTAAAATTGACTTAACCAAGGCAGATTTGGAGTCCTCAGAATATATTCGAATTCTGAAATTGACTGTCAAATTAGGCATTTTTCGCCTCATGTAGATTTTGATTTACAGAAGCATGACCAACATCTTTGGTCCAGTCGGTGGATCGACATTCACTGGATGAAAATTCAGCAGTCGGATGTTGATCCGATGGCATTTCCGCATCATTTTTGTGTTTTCCGCTGCTGGGCATCGCATGCTCTTGTCCACCTGGTCGCTCTCGCAGTTTCCATGTGCTATATCGATCTTTAGCAGTCGAAATTAATGCTAAAATAAATTTCCAGGGTGCATCCCGCGGTTCAGGAGTTGACGAAGTCATCTCTGAAGGAGCTCCCAAAGCCTGTGTATGTCGTCAGTGGATCGCCGGAAGAGAGCAGTAAGTTAAATCCCGATCAAGACGAATTGGTGTCGATGTACTTTCTTTGAAGCACTTTGAACCACATCGAAGTCTCATGTATTGTTTGACGTCTGAAAGAGGAAATC
This sequence comes from Darwinula stevensoni, assembly GCA_905338385.1. Classification (NCBI taxonomy): domain Eukaryota; kingdom Metazoa; phylum Arthropoda; class Ostracoda; order Podocopida; family Darwinulidae; genus Darwinula; species Darwinula stevensoni. The sequence continues at coordinate 2,074 of CAJPEV010003786.1, forward strand.
CCAAAATGCCAGATCCCTTCTAAATAAAAAAAAGCTAAGAAAAATCAGCAATTGCAGTAATTGAATGTGGATGGAGAATTTTGAGCCCTTCGTCCTGTTTGCATGNCAGCTGACATAATTTCTCGAGCAGATCGTGATATCTGGCAAGGGAGTCTCCTTCAAATCTTGCATCATGAAGAGCGTGTTCGTGGGGAAAGACAGGTAGAAGCTGATGAAACTCCTCACCTGGTCCAAATGAAAATATATAATTAAAGTGCCTTTTCCATTAGTTAGTGTCGAGGAAACCCTCGCCCATGAAAACTTTTTCCGATTTTTTCGATCAGGGACTCCTGTCTACCAGTGTCCTGTCCTGGACACTGTCGCTTAGACAGGGCAACGATCGTAAAGTTTGTTTCGGTATTCACCAAGTTATTTTCCTAAAGACGGAACATGAGACACTCCAGCGGCGGGGATATTTGTGCAGATGGGTTCATTTGGACTATGATAACTTTCTCACCGGATAATCTCTTGGGACATCGTGCAGAATACCTGAAGGATGGCGACTGCAGTCGTGCAGAAAACGATGACAGCCCGCACCAACGCCCCGATCCTCCAACTTCGTCCGACTCGCCCTTTTCCTGATTTCATGAGGCCTGCGAATGAGAATTCTCAAAATACTACGTTTATGCGGATTGCATGCTGCTGAAGGGATGAAACAACGGCCCAAACAGCATGTTTATGTTAATTTTACGTAAAATGAATGTAAATTTTTTGTCCATTTTATATCATTTTTACGCAAACTAGTCAAGAAAATGTCAACATGTTTGCAGAAATGTCCCCTCTGTGATATGTGAACGGTGATATAAAATAAACGTAAATTTTACGTAAAATTGACATTCCCGTTTGCATTCCAAACACCATGTTTACATTCATTTTATGTAAGATTTGTGTTAATTTTCCCCTGGCATTCATGCGTATTTAAAGAGTCAACCAGTAACATTGAAGAGAATTGACATAGTGAATCTCCTATTCCTTTACGTTCTTCAGAACTCTAGGGTGGTTGAACGAGTACACGAGTACTCATCCTCACCAGCACTCTAAGAGTACCAAAGTGACCTACTGCTTCCTCCTCCCGTACCGGAACCTCGGGAGGAGGAGTAGATGTTCAAAGGAGCTCTCTTCCTTTTAGGATAGAGAAGATATAGTACTTGTAGGGCTGGGATTCTACTCTTTCCTAATCCCGTGCACTGCTGTAATAAAAAGCTTAACTTCAGCATTTAATGATTCCCTGAGTCATATATTATTTTTAAAAATATATAATAACTTTCATGTTTTCCATATATATATATTCATGGTTTGCATAATAAAAAGGGGAAGGATGGTAAAAAAAACCTGATAATATATCATGAAGACCAGTACTTAATAGTAATTGTAGGATGCAGGGAACAAAGGTTCCATCTAGTGAGGAATCTTGGTACTGCAACTGCAGGATGGTCAGCTAAAGTTTCATATGGATGGTGTGGTGTTAATTTTTCATTAACTTGATATCATGTACTTCACGTCAGATGGAGTGACGTCTAGTTGATGTAAAATACAGGTACACTTTGGTGACGTAAATATAGGAACGTAAATTTTACGCAAACGTGATGTCATTTTCATGGCAATCGCAAGAAATTTACATTGTTTGGAAAGAAGTGATATCTTGTTTACGTGAACATGCTGTTTGGGGGGATGCCATGCAAACAGGACGAAGGGCTCAAAATTCTCCATCCACATTCAATTACTGCAATTGCTGATTTTTCTTAGCTTTTTTTTATTTAGAAGGGATCTGGCATTTTGGGATTTCCTCTTTCAGACGTCAAACAATACATGAGACTTCGATGTGGTTCAAAGTGCTTCAAAGAAAGTACATCGACACCAATTCGTCTTGATCGGGATTTAACTTACTGCTCTCTTCCGGCGATCCACTGACGACATACACAGGCTTTGGGAGCTCCTTCAGAGATGACTTCGTCAACTCCTGAACCGCGGGATGCACCCTGGAAATTTATTTTAGCATTAATTTCGACTGCTAAAGATCGATATAGCACATGGAAACTGCGAGAGCGACCAGGTGGACAAGAGCATGCGATGCCCAGCAGCGGAAAACACAAAAATGATGTGGAAATGCCATCGGATCAACATCCGACTGCTGAATTTTCATCCAATGAATGTCGATCCACCGACTGGACCAAAGATGTTGGTCATGCTTCTGTAAATCAAAATCTACATGAGGCGAAAAATGCCTAATTTGGCAGTCAATTTCAGAATTCGAATATATTCTGAGGACTCCAAATATGCCTTGGTAAAGTCAATTTTAAAAATTATCATTCTGCGTTGAAGTTCTAAGAAGCTTAGTTTTGATGGAAAAAATATTGTATTTTAGGACACAAATTAGACTGGAGTTTGATCTTAGGGCAATCAGGAGATGAACAACCGGAGTGTTGACACATCCAGAGGAATTTAGTACATTTCAAGATAAGCTTAAATATTTATTGATTCGAGGAATTGACCTTTAGATGAAATGATTCCTAAAATGGTGCTCTTGCCCGTTTGTGCCGCAAAAACACCTTGCCCGAATAGGTGTTACCTTTTTTGGACAGGGAAGATAGAAGATGAAACTTACCTTGATTTCTGAAGAGACATGCAGCGGCGGGGAGCGCTCAAGCGCGGATATCGCTTCAATTTTTATCCGGTCGTTCCTCCAAGTTATCTTGAGGAAATATGTACAAAATGACCGGGTGGTGTTTTTCCCAAGAGGAATGACAAATTTTATAAGAAATTAAAAATATTCCTGACCCAATTACTGACTCCCAGCGACCCACAACGCAGATGCTAGGCGGAATCCACACCAATGCAGAATAATAAAAAAAAACGATATCATCAAGAAAAAAGTAAATAGAAATGGAGTCTAACTGTAGAACGTTTAAAATGGGTGTTTATGCAATATCTAGACAATCTGAACACGGCATGATCTCGCAGGATTTCGACAATAGATTTCGCGGAGCCAGTGTAAGGACTCAGATTTTCCTTATAGTAAATGGCTTGAGAAACTTGAGGAAAGACAAAGACGTGATACAGGATAACCATAAAATCTGAATCTCTGATCCAGCCCGCGGCCTTGCCTTGTGTTTGGCAGTAGTTTCGCCCTTTCTGTTGAATAATATTGCGTTTCTGGGAGATCGATGAAGGCAAAGTGAAAGTGACTCATTTGAGGTGGCTTTATATATAGTTCCCTTCTCCCACGGAAAACTTGAAACTTGAGAGCGGTAAGCTTTACGTATCGGATCATTACATTTAAATGAGCTTTCAGAAATTCCTCAATCAATCAAAGCAGAGAGATACATGGCTGGAATGTCTCTGGTCTCCATACCAAAGAGAAAAAGAGACTCCAATCGAATGGAAATGTGATTTCCGCACCAACTTTTAAATGCAACTGCTGGAACTTCTAATGAAATGGAATTTCAAACTTATTGGAAGAAAATATTTCTGACAATATTGAACCCGTTAACTACATAGGGGTCGAATTATTATGATGCACCGAGTAACATGTTCCTGAATCGATAGGAATAATTGCCTACAATTAGAATCTACTTTTGGCTGAAAGTGACTAGACGATGAGTCGATACGAAGAATACTATCAATGATCTGAGTTTTTCTTAGAGAAACTATACCAGAATGAGAGCACCACCTCAAGACGGCCATGATCGTCGACTGGAGGATACGCTTTTCTGCATCTAAAGGTAGATGTGGATGCCATAAAGTACGACGCATTTGCTTTTCCATGGAATCCATTATTAATCGAAGGCCCCACCGCATATAACAGTGCTAAAAGGCCATTCCTTTCAACTTCTCATCGATATCAGGCCGAGCGAAAGAATGCGGGATGAAGGGCCTTTTGGTCCCATCAAACACCATCGTTAATGGTGGGGTTCTATTAGTTCCCGCATTTTCCTATCTGGAAGGTTCAGGAAGACTCGTCAATGACTTGTCAACTTTGGGAAGGTCTTCGCTCGGATGTTTCTCGAGTGATCATCGAAGTACTGAATGAGGAGCAGGTCGAACACAGTCGAATGCGAACTCTCAATATTTACGTGTTATCTGAAGAATTCGCTGAATAGTTCCCATCGCGGCTTATTTCATCAGCAGATTAAATTTTGGCGATATGGCAAATCTTTCCCAGCAAGAATTGGCTAGTTCTTGTCCTGAAAAAAGTATTCAGTCTCATTTAATTGCAATGGGAAGTCTCATTAATTTTTCTATCATAAAATAAATTTCGCCTTTTGCAATTGCCTATGAAATTCAAGAAAACAATGCAAATGACCTATTTTCCATGTATGAAAGCAATAATGAAGTACTTATTTCATCACATTTCCTCGTATATACAAGGGGTGGTCTAAGTAAAAGGGCATACATTTCGATTGGCAATTTAGGCGTGATACTTACAAGGAAATTTTTAAAACTGTAACATTTGGAAAGAAAGAAGACTCACCTTCAAAGTTCTTTTACGATAATCTTAAACAATGACTTTAGGGAAAGGAAAAAATTAATTTCCGTTACTAAAAATCGGCTCACCCACTCTAACCAGCCGAATGCCCGACACCCAGCAGAATGGAAGGGAAACGCTCAACTCAAGATGGTCAAATCCGAAGACAGCGAATTCTATATGGAACAGTATCAGATAAGAATATATGATAAGGAAATATTGATACTTAAAAGGAATTGGTACACAACTATTAGATACTGCCCTGGGCCTCCTGCCACATTTGTCCGGAACTAGGGTAAAAGACCCAGTGATGGACCGGTCCCCATCACTGGGGACCGGTCCATTATGAGCACATAAAAATTTCAACAGCTAAGCTTCCATAGCACGCCTACCCCTGTTGTGGCATAGGCTAGCAGCATTCAAGCACATACACACTTCAGTGTTCATGGAACAAACGCGTAGTTTTTGGAATTTTCCTGCGACGTGGCCCATCACTGAGTATCCGGCCTTAACAGGCCCATCACTGGGTCTTTTACCCTATATACCAGTGGCTAGATTAATAAATTTACTGCGGAAAGCGTATGCTAGGCTGAAGCCAACTTTAAAAGACAACATAGAACATAGTCCCGAATCGTTTCATTGAACCATCACTGAAAATACAATTCGATATCCCAACAGCATTTTTATGGACGATCCCGCGACAGAAGTGGAGCAGAGCACTGCTCTCCCATCCAGACGGATTCGGCTTCGGTGATTCTCACTTCGGGTCTCCACTGTTTCCCCTCTCGCCCTTCCTTCATCTTTTGAGACGCATAGCTGAAACGTTGAGAGCATCTCAATGTACTTTCCAGTCATGCATGAGCAAAATATGAAGCTGAGGCAAAGTCTCATGAAAGTTATTTCAATCGCTATTTCAAGTGACAATTTTTTTAGGATTTCACTTGGACGAATCGGATGAGGGTTTAATGATAATAAAAAGCTTTAAAAACAAGAGTCATAAAAGAAACAATCGAAGGATGCCAATCAGGATGCCTTATAACTCAATGGTTTACGTGGCCAGGAAGCATCTATGTGGCTAGGAGCCATCGCGACTAGACTATCTTTATGACCAGAGAGGCCAATGGTGCACTCCACGCGCATTCAAAGTCCTCATACGCAGTAACTGGCAGGGAGACGTTGCCTCGAGGCGAGGCAGTTCTTTGAGTTGGCTACGTTGCTCTTAAGGAAGTTCGGACGAGATGAAGTATGTAACTGAGCCCAGGTCTAGAGTTTGCTCAGAAACATCCTGGGTGTTACAGTCCTTACAAGTCCATCCGATCTCCTTCCCCCCCAAGCATTTGTTTATCGTTTGAGGATCTCATTGAAAGTATGAGCTCATTTCTGGCCTGGACTCCATAATTCTGCCTGGAATATGGGGATACCAAATAAGGAAGTGTCCAAGTATTTCGATTGATACAATGAAGCAAGGCGAGACATATGGGGAAGTACAAAACATTACTGTGAGAGATGATTAAACGGATAGAGGGAAGGGCACTTTTGCGTACTGCGAGAAATGCGAGACCCATATCTCCATCTAGTGACATGAGGAGAGCTTCAACATTTTCCTCATAAACTTTCCAGTCCAACGTAAGGACATATCGCATCGGTCCGATATTCCATCGACGATTGAATGGCAATATTGGGAAGACGATATTTACCCGATATAGGCAATATTGGACAAGGTGCAGTCAACGTGCCCGTGTTGGTCCAGCATCCAGCCATTAACTGGTGCTACAGGGTTGGGGAGTGAACCTTCCAATAAGTGACATTGCACAATTGACCCAACGTTCAGCCAGAGTTGAACTTCAACGTTCATCTGAATATTGCGATTAGCGAAATTTAAATATTGAATTAATGCTAGATGCAATGCTCCAACGTCGCTGAAGGTTCAAACTTGACGTTCGCACACTGCTGATGTCCGATGGAAAATATTAGATTGACCAATACGAAAATTGGCAAGCAGGTATATACTCGTATGAACAGGCTGAGTTCGTTTTATGGCAAATTTGCACCAAAATTTAGCAATTTCATTTTAAATTTTGGATTTGAAATTTGATCACGGAGGGAAAGGCATGAGTTCTCGTGAGTCCTTCAGGATCTGGTTCACCATGCGCATGCACGTGCGACCCAGGCCTTAGGCGCGGTGCCTTGTCCGCAACCAGAGCTGTTAGTTCCCTCTACCAACCTTCTTGGCGGATGGTTTCAAGCACGCACAACCCTCTACCCTCCTATCATCATTAGCATTACTCGTCACGTTGTGACGATACCTAGACATTGGTTTATTGGAGTTGAGATGCACATCATCAATATTGTATGCTGCGCAAGACGTGAATGGAAAGTCAATGTATTTGTACGGATGTGAAGGTTACTTGTCTCTTGAATCACTGTGTTCATTTTCTCAGTTGTATGCAAATATTTGTACATGAGTAAAATATGTTCACAGCAACTAAAAATCAACACTATATGCCTAAAGAACCTCCCGGTGAACGACATTTCGAGCAAGTACTTCATCCCGATCGTCACATCGTCGCCGCTCCTTGGTAACGTGGAAGGGACGTCGATCTGCATATATACCTTGACATTTGTGGGTCTCCTACTCGACTCATGGCAACATACATCTGTCCATGAATGAAAACAGGTGTTGGCAGACACATCCTACACTTCTCCAGGCTTACTCCTTAGCTTTTGTTGATGGTCATTGCAAATGCCGGTCCGATTGGAAATTGACGACGCTGCATGACGAATGGGAAGTCAGAATCCGACTGGGTCATCGTTATCCGTGGAATGAGGACAATTTTTCATTTATGGTCATCTCCAAGCATTCCAGCTTGTACGAGACGTTGACTTACGTTTTTCACTATGTATCGGGGACCATTGCAATGCCCCATCCCTGGATTCAAATTCCTCAGCAACATCACCGGGCCGCCATATTTTATTTTAATATCATGGGAAGGTAAGCCACTGAGGTTCAAAGAGTTCAAGAATTCAGGTGCATAACGTGTTGCCTGATCATTGTCCTGAATGGTGTCAATGCTTTTAAGGATGAAAATTTCTCCTGGAATCTTCTCCATGATTGTTTCATTAAGGTGGTCCACATGCACATCTGTTGCTGTCAATATGCCTCGTTTCTGGAAATATGCGGAATCTCCTGAATGGATACCGACATCCCCATGCGCATGTGGAATTATGGCGTGTTCAGAGTCGACAGCGAAATCCTTGAGCACAGCTATGATGCCCACATACCGGGTGCCTTCCATGCGGGTAGTTTTCCTTCATCCAATTGTAGGAGCCATTCTGCGTAAGTATACTGGTTTCATCTGAGTGTCCCATTTGCTTGAAATTAGCCCCTCTCGTATTCTCAGTCAATTTGAGTGAGATGCATCGGTCCCACAGTGGTGACTGTTATCTATGATGATTGGTTCCTGACCACGTCGAACCACCGGGAGATTCTGACGAAAATCCCCCCAGCAATACAACAGTTTTCTTCCCAAGTATGCAATTGGTTTGCATCACGTCTTGAAGCTTCAGAGTTTCAAGAAGATATCTGTGCATCATAGGTGCTTCATCCCACACAATGCGGCTGGCGGTTCGAAGGAGTTTACCAGTGACATTTCGTGGGGATACTTGGCATGTTGATTCCTCTGTTGCGTTCATTGGAAGCTTGAAGCGCGAATGTGCAATTCTCCCCCTCCGCCTCCCACCCCTCCTCAGGACGTACAGACGTACAGCTCTCCGATGATATAGTAAAGTAAATATAGATTTCATGGAATGTTTATTGAGTAGATGCCGCGTTTGACACTCAGCAAAATGTCATTATTTGAAAGTTGTCAATATCCATAAGTTTTAAACATTCCAAGGTCAGTTTTGAAAACATGCAAGGGAGGGTGAGGCACCATGAACCACGGGGCACGATGGACCACCCCCTCTTGCACCTCGAATATCAAAGATGCTACCATGAAATTCACAAACATGTCTCCTCACACCAGCGCAAGTTTTAAGCTCTCTGGAGGCATTTCGTTCTTTTGCTTCCGTGTAAAAAAAAATGGAATACTGTGTATTTTTACATTTTTGTACAAATATTGACCCAGAAAAAAAGGGGAAAAGTCATAGCCCATTGCACATACAAGTGTCTCACAAGGTTCTACAACCCAGCAAGAAGTTAAGACGTTTTGCAAAGATGGCAAAAATGATTATGATGATAGGAAGCCGTACCAAGCTTCCATCGTGTATATCAAAACAAATAAGAAGCAGCCGCTTTCGGCAAGTGCTTTTTACTGTGCAGAAGGAAAATATTGGACCCGAAATATTGATTGTTTCATAGTTTGGTCATTCGTTCTAGTGCAGAATACAAGTGTTTGTGGTCATGCCACGAATGCCAATATATTCCTCAGTTGGGAGGAGTGAGAAAATCAAGTAGTTCCATTGGTATAGATCTTGAAGCAGTCGCAGTGATGAAACTGGCGAATGCCTTCAACTTCGCTTCTGGAACTTCCTCGACATGAGCTCGTAGAGGCCAGCAGAGAAGCCCTCTGCGAGGTCGTAGACGCTGAGGAGCGAGATTCCCAGGCACAGGCCCAGAATGCCTCCGATGTTGGACAGGAGGGCCAGCACGGATGTCGCAGGCTGTTCTTGGAATGTCCCCACCTGTCAAAGTGACGTTAAACGCTAACGCCATTAGCAAAGCAAGTTTCGGAAAGCAGGTGAGATTTCACACTTTAAGAGAATGCCTGCTACTATTTCAAAATTTTGAAAATAACCACCTAAGTGCCCAACTATTCGGGAATATTACAATAGTTTTGTGACCCAAGTTTGTTTTTCAGATAAAGAGAGAGCTAGCATGTATGTATGCCTTCTATATTGCGGCCAACATACTTTTTGAAAACTTGAAATTCGAGGCTTGGCTGAGTCTTCTCATGTGAAACGTAAGGTATATAGGCCTTCCAGTTCAATGCAGCAAATGCATGAAATTTTGCATCCAAGACATAGGAAAAGTATTAACTATTGAATGACACATAAAATACGCGTCCAGTTTGAAGCTTTACAACACATGCTGTAATTGATCTATGTTTCTATTTTTTTTTGTATCACGTTGGGTACGCTACAAAACGTTTCCTTAAAATTTTAATTTGTAAAAGTAGTCTGCATAAAAAAATGAGTCATTCCAAGTGGAATGACTCATTTGAAATGAACCCTTTCCGGAGTTTGGAGTTTCAGCGGGCCTCAAAATTCGCCTTATGTAAGAAAATGTCCATTTCAGGACTCCACTTTGAATCACTCCGTCTTTTTATTAAGACTCATTAAACTGGCTTGAAACATTTTGTAGCGTATTGTAACGAGTCTAGGTGATCCACAACTGATTTTTTAAAATAAAGCTTCAAGCAGGTCCCTTTTGTTTTCGTCACCCGGTATATGTTTCGGACAAACTGTGCCTTTATAGGTCTCATGTCAAATTGATTTCAAAGTGAAGGAAATCCAGGAATAAATTACACTACTAGAATGCAATTACGTGGCATAGCAAGCACCTTCCTGGTACTCTAATGAGAAAATCCAACGCTTGCGTTTGATTTTTCCAGGGTGTTTAGTAGGTCCAACTGTAAGCATCAACAAGAATAAACTTTAAGTATATTTTTTCCTCAAAATCCATGGATGGGACTGTTGCAAACTGCCAAAAGCAAAAATGCCGACTCTCGATTGCAATAACACATCAAAGCAATGATGCAATTTTCTCGTACATGAAGACGAACATGACAGAGATTGAGAGACAGCCGTATCAAGAACATGGTTATAATGAGCTTCAAATATTAACCATGGTTCTGGATATGACAGAAACCTGAAACTTGTTTCACCAGAAGCTATCATCATGCTGAGTTCAGTTAAAACTAAACTTATTAGGTAACTTTCCAACAGCACATTCTTTTTATGGGGGGAGCGGGACGTTTGTGAAAAAATAATTATCACTTATGTTTAACAGAAACGTTGTAAGCTGAACATTAGTATATGTAGTAAAATGAAAGCCAATTTTCAATGGCTTCCTCTTTCTTCAAACCCCCCCCCCCCTCCCCGCCTCTTTACGTGACTCACTGACGTTAAGCTTAGGCCTAATCAAGAACGAAACGGAAATACGTGAATAACTGAAGTTCAGGGAGGGATTTTCTGCTTTCCCTGCTAAAAGCCGTGTGAAAAATGAATCAATCCGGTAAATTTAGTGACGTCAACTCGTCTTCAGTGGCATTTAAAGTTCACGAATATATTCGAACTCGTTCCTGATTCGAAAGTTGATGGCGAGAGCGCACAGTTCCTTACTGTTACGTTCGATTTTGCAGTTCTTTTCGAAAATTGCGCAGAAATCTCAAAAGTCAGCGCAGAAAAGGCTTAGTCATGAGTAATCTTGTGAATCATCTGAGTGTGCAGGGGGTCGTAGGGAGAATCACAACTTGGACAAGCCCGAAAGTGATATACTAAATCCCTAAAGTGATAATCCAAGCCCCAATGTGATGGAAACTAAAATTAATTGAATGCAATTTTCAATCTTCTTGAGCTCGCTTCAGAGTTTATAGAAATTAATTTGATGCAGGGCCAAAAGATAGCTTAATCTTTCCTCTTTTTCAAAGTTCGAAGTGACTTATTAAGGCGAAAGTAATAAAATAAAAATCTAATAGTGTCTTTCCACAGTCTGCACTGGAATGCAATCTCCGGCAGTGTGGGGCAAGGAATGTTGGCAGCGGGTACCCTCACCCTCCCTCCCCCATCTCTCTCGCTATTTCGCTCCTTTTGCGGCCGGGCCGATATCGTGGCAGGTCTGATTGAAGAAAAAATGCGAAAACGTGACCCTTTTCTAGATAGAGGAATCCGTTTGCTTTCCGAATTGAAGACTATTTTCTTTTATTAAGCTGACAACCTTTGACTCGCCCACAATTGTGAAATTTTACGTATTCGTTCAGTCAATTGAACGTCAAGAATCTAAGGGCAGGAGCAAGAGTTGGAAGGATTTCTAAATCAATTTTGCTTAAAAACGGAAAATGTGGCAGTAACTTGCATGGAATTCGTAGAAGACTTATCAAAAGTAGACCTCATCAATATAGCTTTCATTAATATATTAAAAATGCATATTCGTGAAATACTTTAAATTAAGAATCCTAACGCTTGCACCACCCAAGGGAACGTTGGCCCTCAATCAGTTATAACTGAGGAATGAAATGTTCTTTCGGGGTTATAAAATTTCGGCTCATTGTGTTTCATCATTTCAGCTTCAGGGCATTTCAGATCCTTTACCTAGATGCAATCCGACATGACTGCATTTGATTTAATTGAGTTCGACATGTTACATCGCCTTGGATAGAGAGCAGTAATTGGGCTGGAAAATGACCTTGATGGAGGGGACGGAGAAGACGAGCATGCCATTCTCAATGGCGAAACAAGACGGGGTTGGCCTTCCAGCCACAGCGTATTCTGTCACCTTGCAGCGTCTCTTGCAGCCCGTGCACTTCTGCAAATTATTCTCTTGCTCCGAAACTGTGATCCCATTGAGAAACGCCCATTGGTTTTCCAATCCACATTCTGGTTTGTCATACTCTGTGGTCCAGTTCTTCCACGGAGGGAGAAGGCTCTTGATCACGCATCCTGTATCGTTATCTTTCAGCATCTCCCCAAAGAAGCACTCTTCCATGCACTAAAACAACAATAATCCACGGGAAATCGCAGTTAATGATATCGTCAAACCCCTTGGTTAATGGTTTAGCAATTCTTGCGCCTTTGGTACTCGCATCCTAAAGATAAAGCTGTTTCAGAATATATTCACAGTGGCGTCATCAAATTTCCCGCATAGAGATTACGGGGTAAAAATTCAAAGCTTCGTTTAATGTTCCATATAGAGTTAAATTACTACTTGTGGTCGTCACACTCTTCTTTAAATCTAAATCTAAATCACATGAATCTAGAAAAAAAACGTGGCAGGCACATAAGCTCATTACTTTTGAATTTTAATGTAATAATTCCACGTAGACTGGATGTAATTTTATCATCATATTAATATCCATATTTGGGCACTTTGACTCCACGGAAGCCCATTTTTCAAACTCTTCTGAAGGTTCTATGCAGCTGTCCATGAAAAACGCGTCTTCCCGTAAATGCAGCCCGTAGCTATTCCATCCCATTTCGTTCAAGTGTGTATAAAAAAATAAGATTGACCTAAGTGTACGTTAGTGGGTGAGTGGGTAAGCCACTCTATATAGAAATGTCGATGGAAATCTTCCCAGAGTTTCCCTTCCAGAAAAATAAACAGAACCCATTCGCATCTGTGAGAGTACCAGAACGCGTCAATGCGTGTCCTTCCCTTCGCCTACACTCAGGAAAAGGGGAGCGATTTTTCTCAAAAAAGAGAGTAAAATAGCTAACTCCAGTTTCACCCCCCTTTCACTCTGGGAAAGGAGCGAATTTACTCCATCACCAAGGAGATTCTCAAGAGAGTAAAATAGCCACTCCAGTTTCACCCCCTTTCACTCTGGGAAAGGAGCGAATTTACTCCATCACCAAGGAGTAAAATTGCTCTCCTCCTCCGTGAGTAAGAACGTTCCCTTCAGAAAGTGATAGGGATGTCATGCAAATACGAAAATTCTCATAAATACTGTGTGGCGCTTTCGCTGTCGTACAGGTGTTGACCTACCCCTGACTGTACTGATTACAGCACACGTCAGAGGCTGGACCATCTCTTATAGGTTCCGTGGAGTGTCCGGGATGTCAGTCCTTATCACCTCATTTAATTGAGGTATGAGGGAATGAAGTTCACGGGCACACTGTATATTCTAGATCTCCTATGCAGATAAAATCATACGCGTTCCAAAAGGGTTCTCTATAGGAATATGAGCTTGTTTATGGCCTGGACTCTATGAATATGTTTTGAATATGTGGATAACAAATGATGAAGTACCCGTGTTTATTGATTCCTATAATGAGACTAGGCGAGACATATGGCAAGATACTAAACAATCCGCGAGGGACTATTCCAGGGAAAGAGTGAAGGGAACTTTTGTGTACTGTGCGAAAAGCGAGACCCTTGCCTCCATCTAGTGGCCTGGTGAAGAACTTCAAGGTGTTCACTTCAATACGAGCGGTGAGGGAGCATTTGATGAGTAATAAGAGAGTAAATTCGAAAAGCTCACGGTGTGCTCACTTTTTACTCCCCAAACTATCGGGATTTTCTAAGAGTGTTTGACACAACAGCAAGGGTCAAAGGCTTCGCACCTCGGGCTAAGGCAGCAGGATGCTCAGTCAGATTGACCCGAGAAGTTCCTGGATGAGGGAGGGTCGGTCAAGGTTGGTGTACGCCTAACCGTCTGTCCAAGGGTTACATATAGGCGTGCTAGCTCAGTCCCCTCAAGACACGTAGCTACTATGTCGCATCGCAAACAACAAAAAAAAAACACTTTTCATCATCTAAGAGTCAATATCTTTCCTATGGTTGGTCTTTTTCCTTCGAGAAACCCCACAGGAATGGCTACTCAGGGGGGGGGGGGAGGAGACCAAAAAGGAATGGAATTGATATCCTCCAAAAACGAGATTCAGTGTTTTCCACAACCTCTGGGAGATTGAGCTTCAAATTTGCTGGAGCGATTCTGTGTTAAGAGAGGAAGAAGTATGCCCAATTTCGTTCCTGGTGATGCTCTCAGAGGAATGCGAGACGGTTGAATTTTGTCACTGGAAGGGGCTGATGAAGGGTAATGGGCGAGGTAGCGCCCATTGATGTCTAGACTGCTTTGATATGTAATGATCCATTGGAATTGAGATACTTGAAGTAGGCTTTCATTCCAGTTCACTCCTTCAAGGAGTTCTTGGTTGGTTTCCTTATTTTACGACATCATTTTCCGGTGAATAGGAATACCATATTTTATTGATCCTGGAATACATTTTTCTGAAGTCACTGTTGGTGTGTCTTGTGAAATACTTGTAGGGTAGTCATGCAACTCCTTGAGAAGAGAGGAGTTTTAATTCTAAAAATTTTGTTGCTACTTTAAAAATACCCAGCATCACAACATATTGAAATTTCTGCATGATTCGTCTGTTATATTTAAAATGCAATTTTTCAAGAGAAAGGAACCCGAACTTATTATGGATTGTCCATTGCTTCGAGAGCCCGGAAAGTAATGAGAATCGCTTGTTAATTTGTAACTCTACAAGCAGAGCACTTCCCACCGCTCAGGCATTTAGATCAATATGTAATCTCTGTGATTGCCGATTTTCAAGTCAATCCGTTGAGAAGTGCTTACAGAGCAGACCTCAAAAGACAGCTCTATGAGCTCAGTGCAACGCGGGCTGTTTTCAACAATTTGGATATGGCTACAAGCGTTGAGAACTTTCGCTTCAACGCGTTCACATGGTTCAAACTTGACATTTCGGCCTCTGTCTGTTACACGGAATTGGTCCCTGTGTATGTGAGTCTACTGTCTTCTGATGGTTCAGCAGCTTCAGAGAAGCAGCTATGCCTTTGTAGCCACGTTCTTGCCTAGTTTCAGCTTTCAATGTCTTTCCGATTGACTGAAGCAAATACCGTATATATATATATTTTTTTTAACATCTCCCAAAATGTATGCCCCCAGGGTATGCCCTCCAAATTCGGATTTTTTTTCTGAACTCTGCATCCCCAAAGGTACTTGTGTAAAAAGGTTTTAGATTTCTACCTTATCTAGAACATGGCTAAATCACTCGTCAGTCACTCACTCACTCAGTTACGATCTTCTGTATCTCTTTAGAAAATCTAACAGGCTCCACAGAATCGATGCCCTTAATGATATATAGGGTGGTTAAAAAAAAACGCTCTACCGTTTTCTATGGTAGAAACACAGTTTCATAAGTGTAGCGGAAAAAATTGCATTGGATAAACAATCGATATTTCACAATTACAAGCTGTTGAAATTTATTGTCAGTTTTTTTTTCAGCACCCCTGACTAAGTCGTTCAATGCCCATTTAGAGGTGAACTAAAGATGCTTAGAGGTGGATCATTCCACCTCAAGTGAGGTGATAGCCTGTGTTCGACTGTCTCAGAATTCAATGAATTTTTCAACTTTAACTTTTCAAGGGAAAGTTGGATCTATTTGATACTTGACAGAGAGGCTCACGAGTCTAAGAGGTTTTTTCACTTTCGCAGGATGGCGCTGTATCCCAATAGAAGGCACTGCTGTCGACCGGGTGACGGAGTGATTTAAAAAAACCGTTTAATGCTTCACTTGTAAACTGTGTAACAGGACAATACAGGACTCAAAGAATTCTTCAGAAAAAAGACACTCTTTTCAACACCTCCTATATGTCAAATATCAAGAGTTTATGAATCTCATTTTTTACTCGAATACAAGAATTGTACTTTCTCCCCTTTGAATACGGTGGAGCTTATTTAATCACCCTCGGTCAATGAGACCGAGGGTGATTAAAAACTGCTCAATGAGATTCGTGTTGTTATACTTACCCGTCATTTCAGATTGGGAGACAAACCTTTATGTAGCTGTACTTGCTCTCTCCTTCGCATGGGGCCAAAGGTCTGTCCTGGAACTCCAACAATTCAGGCGTGAGCGAAACTTCTACGTTTCCCCTCTTCGTCACCAGGATCGGAAGGCTGGTGAACACGAGAAGCCTGGAGTATGGCTCCTCGGAATCATGGAAGTAAACTTCCACTGACTGGTCGTTTGATTGCGAGTTGGACATCTTTTTGAAATGGAATTTGAAAAAATTTTCACTGCAATTTTCGTTCCCAATCGTCATCTGAGTGGGCAGAATCAATGTGTAGCATTGGAAGTATCGCCATGTCCAGGTGTTGTAAAATGTCCGCTGGCTCCATCTTCCTCCTGTGGTCATTTTTTAAATGGATGCTTTAAAATCAACCAATTTCACTGAACATGTAAGGTGGGCCTTCAATATTCATACCAAATCAGAGTCATGTACATCTGGTGCTAACATCTTCTCATGGTATGAACTAAATCTCGAGGAGACACAACAAGCGTTGTAACTATTCACAAAACATGTTTTACAATATACAGGTATATAATGGTGAGGTGTTCCTTTCCGCTCTATAGGTCGGGTATGATTTCAATCCTCACTTTAGCACCAATTCTAACCGATTCAGATATTAGAATTTCGATTTTTGAACAACGCTTACTTCCAGCGCACTTCACATACAGTGATATATTTCATAACATTCAGAGTTTTAAGGTGACTATTCATGTTTTTGATCATTTCTGCCACATGGTGAGGTAGATCTGTTTTTGAAAGTCTAGCTGATCGAAACTATACAGCAGATATTCAATACATACAAGCTTTATATCTCAAGTTAACGTTCCAACTGACAAAACACGTCAATATGGAAACAATTCGAGATTCATCCAAGAATACAAGATTTACGGTACGTTTCTGAATTCGTAAGAGTCACTGAGCCTTAATGGCATCATTTCCAATTCTGAATTCCGCCATCCCTTGTGAGATGTTACATATATCCACACATTCTTCATGTTCCGAAGTATAGTCCCCTGATATAATTATTAATACTTTGTTGTTGTCTGAGCTCATGCTCCATTGTATCAAGATTGCGATATGTTTTTCTAAGATGAACCAAGGTCTTCTAAAGTCCCAAGTAACGTATTTATGTCTCTGGAGGTCTAGTATTCCATGATTACACGTCTAATAATACACGTACGATCGAGTTATGAGTAGTTTTACTTTAGAAGACGTACTATCCGAAGAACATAATTCGAAGAATGATCGAACAAAAAAATACATCTGTCTTAGTTTTTCAAGAAATCAACAGAACCATATGATATGGGGAAGATGGCCTACCGCGTCTATCCCAGTAGTTTCTAGTTTCTAATGTGAGAAACTCGTGGAGATCCAGGCGCACAAGTTCAAAGAAGTGACTATGAGAGATATTGAGGCTTTTCATTTCTTCGTATCGAAAGGAGTCGAAGTTTGATTCAGTCACATTAAATTTTGCTTCCTTATCCCGGCTGGTGAGTTTCGGACAGATCGTGACAGCCGGCGAAGGAATCTTCGACACTTCTTCCAACACATATAGTGTGTTTGTTGGGTATGATATGTGTTGGGCGACCAGGGACTCCACCTTGGTTTAGAAATGAAAAAAATTCCTGCACATGTGAGAAAAGATTGCTGTCCTCTTATACTTTACAAGATAACTTTCCTTAGAAATAGCTGAATAGAACACAAATGAAAGAAACAGCATTGAATCTATATACAGGGTGTCTATGAAGTTACTTCCCTATTTCAGAAGGCCCTATCTCCATTACGGAGCGGCCTAGAAACTTCATATTCGGCACATATGATGTACAGCCAATGGGATCTACAGCCAGAGGTTCACACCTCTGATATATACTTCCGCGGGAACATGGAAGATCCGGATTTCGAAAAACCTATAAGTCCATAGGTTTCCCATAAGAAATATCTTTAAGTTTTCTATTGGACTTTTTTGTATTGGACTTTTCGATTCATCAGGCTTTTTCTTTTGCCTCTCTCAATGGGGAAATTTCGTGAAATATGGTTTATATTCCCCCCAGTTACCCTGTCAGACGACAAAGTAATGGGTGATGAGAGTCATTCAGTCGACATCCAGATCTTCCATGTAATATTTCCGGTATTTCATGCTTTCAACATTCAATGTCATTCAAACGTCCATCCACTTTTCCACCATCAGTGGCACTGCGGCCTTGGCCAAGTATCGAAATTTGCTATATATATATATTGAACTGTCCTTTTCGCCGCCAAAACAAGTTGATGCGAGCAAGAAGAGCTCCCAGGACTGGAATGAACACTGAACAGTTAAGATTTAAACAGGGTGGGCCCTTGGGGGAATGACAGAAGTAGGAGTTGTCACAGGCATATCAATTTGGGTTGTGATGATGGAAATTGCTATGGAAATTGATGTTTTGCCCAAAATATTCTTGATTGTAAATGGCTACTTCAAAGACCTGAACAAAGGCGATTGCCGTCGCGCAGATGATGACAGCCGTCCTCATCAACTTCCTCGCCCCCGAAATCCTTTCTCCTTCCAATTTTCCTTGCGTTGCTGTACCTGCAGATAGAATCCTCATAAGCCCCACACCACGAAG
Organism: Darwinula stevensoni; assembly: GCA_905338385.1. Taxonomy (NCBI): domain Eukaryota; kingdom Metazoa; phylum Arthropoda; class Ostracoda; order Podocopida; family Darwinulidae; genus Darwinula; species Darwinula stevensoni. The sequence continues at coordinate 20,717 of CAJPEV010003786.1, forward strand.
AATATATCACGTATGCAGTTAACGTCGTGCTTTGCATGAAAACAATATAGAGGGCCGAAATTGGCCATTCAAACTTCAATCGCCCTAATTAGTGTCAAAGTGAATCCTTTTCCAAACTAGCTAATTTAACTTCCTAACATTGCCTCTCTCCCCTCAAGAGATTTGACACAGCTGAACTTCACTGATAGACTGATGACCCGCAATTTGGGGGAACGGAACTTACGTTCTTTTTCATCCACATTCTCAGGAGCATACACCGGTTTCGAAAGCTCCTTTGAAGACAATGTCGTCGATGTCATCATCTTCTGGTCCACAGGATGCACCCTGGGAAAGTGATAATGGTAATTTGCATTGGCCATGGGTGGTCGTGGAAGCAAAGAGAAAATATTCAGCTCTTTGTGATCAAAGTCTCCAGGACAGGATGTACTGATGACCTGGTTCATCTCAGCGATGTCCTTGGATACAGTTCGATTTAGTGAAAGATCATAGCTGAGGCAGCTCGGACTTCAATATGGTGCAAAAAAAGCATTAATACAATTCATCGCATCCCTTACGAAAAAGTCCTACAGGAAACCAATAGATATTTCTAATAGGAAACCTATGGACATTTCCTAGTAAAGGTTAAAAGAAAACCTATTGGATCCCTATAGGGTCCTGTAGGACTCCGGACCTATAGGATTCGGTGCGTCTTTTTGGGTTTCGAAACCATGGCATTACAACCGGGATTATTACTAAATGGGAAGACAACCGCGATGAATATTGGCGCTGCTTTTTGCTCTAAATTCATTACCGAGTAGAGGTTTTCTCATGATGGGGGCATCACCAGTACTAATACTGTTGCACTAGTATAACCCTCTGCCCATGCGAATATCTGGCTCATGGATGGGCAGGATGACGTATCCGCGAGCTCACTTCCTTCCGTTGAGTAAGATCATTCTCCACTCAGCCGAAGAAATGACAGATAGAACCTGCAACTCTTAGGCGAAACTCCTTTCGAAGAAGCCAAACCATTTCTCATAGGGGGGTCTCATGAGGGAATATGGGGTTAGTAATAAGGAAGTGTCCATTTTAATTGTTTGCTACATTGAGATGAAGTGAAACATATAGGAAGGTATGAAAACACTCCTGTCAGAAATGATTCCATTCATAAAGGGAAGGGCGCTTTCGTGCGATATGACAAATGCCAGATCCATACCTAGTGATCGAGTGGCGTAAAGGAGAACTTCAAAAATTTCCCCAAAAACCTTCCAGTGAAACATAGGCACATTGCATCATCGCATTGGTCGGATATTCGATAAATGATAGAATGGCAAGTCTCAATATAAAAGAGGCAGCAAAAGTTTTAAATGAAGCGTGTGCTAACGCCTATAGCCGATATGATACTAGTCCCGCTGGTGATGAGAATGACGAACACTTCTCAGTACAACTGAGAAGAAATGTGAGCTTCGATGAGATGTCAAGTGTAGAAAACTGGTGCCGAACGGTAATCTCGAAGCAATTATCTAAATTGTATGGAAGTGGCGCAAATGCGCTCTCAACTCAGATTGACCACAACGTGATCAAGTATGAACATTTTTTAATATGAAAACGAATTCAAACAGAGGAGATCGAGGGCTTTCGAATGATATATCACACTAGAGTTTGCGCTCAAAATTAACATGAAAGGTCATTCAGGTCAGGTGAAAGGTCAACTCAGAAAAAAATATAGGAGTTTGCACATCAAAAAAAAATTAGAAAACGAATGAAGCATGGATGATGAAAATCGGTTGAGAAACCTGGGAGGAGTTCACCCAACAAAACCCGGTGAAGCAGACATCTGCCGGTCGTAATGTATTCCGTTCGCAGCTTTGGCCAATTGCCCAGAGACGGTCCTCAACCAACTCGAAGTAATCGAACGAGCTGCAATCAAATACGCCTTCCGCCTCCCAACTTTCTTTCCTAATTCCTATATTTATAGAATTAGCGAACTCAACTCTCTCTCTCGGCACGCTTCTGAACTAGCATTCAAATATTATAATGACCCTGATGGACCAGGAGATATCCGAGAAGTTCCTGAAAGATTAACTAAGAAATTTACCATAGGGCGCTTTAAGCACACTAAAACCTATCCTAATATATATTAATAATAATATTATAATAATATAAAATGTGCAACGTTTAGGATAAAGCATTAATGACCCTCCTCCTGACCCCTAAGCCATTCCGCTCTTATCGGTCTTGTGTCAACAGTGCTTTTTTACTATGGCACCAGATCCGATGAGGATCAAGGGATCCTGAGCCTTTTCCATTTCTATATCACTCTATTTGCACTTCGCTCTCCTTTTCCTCCTGAAACTCCCTTGCATGGCAGTGTTTTTTTTTAAATATTTACTTGGGAACATCCTCTAGCACACCCCAGCTCAAAACTACTTTTCTTTTCCTTTTCTTCATCATCCCTCCCCCTTTCTCTCTCTCTCGCTCTAAGAGTGCAAAAAAAAATTCCAGACATTCTGACTCTCACTTTAGCAGCCAAATCCAGTACTCACTCCTCGACCTCATCTCGCATGACTCAAATAAAGTTAATAGACATTGGTCATTAATAACCCTCTGCTTCAGTTCTTGTCACCAGGACGCCTGATAAGGCCCTTCCGGCCAGCTGGCACCTGGAAACACCTACTTTTCTTAGGGGGCTTCTTCTATAACAACTTCAGACAGGATATAAATTTAGTATGAATTAAATAACCATGTACATACGAAAAGAAGATCATAAACTGCTAGGACATAAATATCTTCCAACTTCTACAGAAACAGGTGGACCTAAAATGTATTCTGCCCCAAACTACTAACCTATTAAAAGACAGGTTGCTTTTTATCAAATGAAAAACAGAAGTAATAGCATAAACGTTAAAACGGAAGAGATCCAGGCGTGCTCCGCGCGCCTTAGTCATGGGACACCTTCCCATGACTATGACAATAGCTTCACCAGCTTTGCACTCTGCCAGTCCTGGTGTCGGGAGGATCTCACCATGGTAGGCAGGAGTCATGTGCCTATTCACCACATGATCGCAAGGCCCACCATACCATTAGCTCCTATTATTTAAAAACAATTCCAATAGGAGTAATATATATCCCTATAGGAATCTCATGGACTCCGCATGGGAATTCGAACTTCCTATAGGGAACCTATACGATTCCTATTTATTCCTACTTGCTGGTACCCGTGAAACATTCACGTCTTCGTATTAAAGGTTAATGGATTTCTGTTTCAAAAAATTTAAATGAAACACAGCTGGAATTTTCAACGGTCATATTTCGAATCAATAATATTGCGCGCCAATCCCCCCTATGGCCCTTCCCTTAAACCAATCCCAGAATTACCCTATATACTAAAATACAGGTTTGGTTCTATAACATTCAAATGGGAAAATTTGAACGAATTCGAAACTTTCGTGTATCAAGTGAAGGAGGGAAGATGCTTCCCATCCTCTTAGATCTAAAATTTCTCTTTTTAGTTCCCGAGTTTAATCTCTATTGGACTAACCCGACCCGCGGATCGAGCCAGCAGCTCGGTCCGGAATCGAGTTTCCTGTTAGGTGCAGGCGAATACGCTTTCAGAAGGATTATTTGCAAAGAAGGGCACCTCGTCCCGTCACCGCTCGACGCGATCACGTCATTAAATGACGTCATCCTGGGGCAAGCAGCTGGCAGCGGATCGCAATGAACGATGAGAACACGACAGTCCAACATGAACGTGACGTCATGGGAAAACTGGATGCGTCGGCAGCGCCGCTTAGAAAGAGGAAAAACCATAGAGTGTATGGAGAGATGCCTCTGGAGAGGTCTCCGCTGCCTCGAGACTTACAAGTGCTTCCGCCATCTTGGTGAAGTCACGCACGTGAGAATGAATAGCATGATTTCAGGCTTTCAAGATAATTAAAGGAATAGATAATGTCGAGTGTGGTAGGTTTTTCCAGTTTGACGACAGCAAGAGAACGAGAGGTAGGTTAAGTTGCGCAAACCGCAGGTGCAGCTCGGGTCGAGACAGGAATTGTTTACTTGCAGAGTGGTGAACGCGTGGAATGCGTTAGATGACGAAGTAGTGGCTGCCCCGCGCCAAGACTATCTTTAAGACGTTGGCGACAATGCGTCCTGATGCCAGGATGCAGATTTTTTTTTCAATGAATACCCTCTGGAACTGTTGAGAACGTTCCAGAAGATTATGATTTCGTAATCACTGATAAAAATTCCAAAAAAATTCAACATTTTAAAAAAACTCGGCAAAAAAAATGTTTTCTGGGACCATGCGTCCTGATGGCAGGACGCATTTTTTGACACAAAAAAATGCGCGTGGTCCCACGCGGCGGACAAGCAAAAATAGGCTGGTCGCCAACGTGTTAAGAAGAAACTAGATGCTTTCATGGACAGGCAAAAAGGTGGGGGGCAATGTTGACGTAGGTACTAGACGGTAAGCAACTAGGATAGTCAAAAAAATATATATATATATTTAGCTTTAAGAGGGTTAGGCCTACCCTAAAATTAAGGAACGCTCGACCTCGACACGTGATATCGATATGGGCGAAATCGCCTCTTGATACCACTAACTCTCTTGACTCTTGACTCTTGATTGGTTGGGTCCCGGCGTGGAGGCCCCAGGCATATAGCTTGGGGAAAGTTGCCTCTTCTGCCCTCCCCCTCTCCATGTGTCTGCTATGAACTCCTTGCTCGTGCGACTTCAGTAAGATGGCGGTCGCGCCTGGAAGGGTGCCATAGGGGAGGCCCCTCCATTATACACTCTCTATGGGAAGAACCCAGAGACCCCGAGTTCTAAACTCAGAGGGTTGTGCTCGGGCTGTGGGTTGGTGCGATAGGCCCGACATGACCCGCGGGGGGGGGGGGGGGGGGGGGGGGGGGGGGGGGAGCCATAATGTTCGGTCCGGCAATCGAGTCTTGGGTCCGGTTGGACCACTATTCGAATCGGACCGATCGGGTCGGTTTCGGAAAAGTTGACCCGCGCAAGCCTCGGGCGGACAGACAGGAAGACGTAACCCATGAAATATTCACTTCTGATTGTGGCTAATGGGATTCAGTCGAAGAGCATTCAAATGAGACATTTCGCAGGATTTTTTCAACCGCCAAATTTGGGGGCATTAATAAAGAGATGGAGTATGATTGATTCTTCCGTCATCAGAGGCCCCCAATTAACTTTTGAAACAATAAATAACACCCAACCCCAGGGCCTATAAAGAAATTATTTAGCGAGATCCCCCGACGGAGTGGGACTCGTCTCACTCGAGTGCGGGGGATGATTTCGAGGTCCGCAGGGAATGAGGATCAGCTCTATCAGGCAGATAGGGATCGGTTGGCAATCGAGTTCCGTGTTGGGTGCAGGCGAATACGCTAGAATACGCTCAGAGGAGTCTTTTTCTCGAGCCGTTTACAGCTGCTGGCAATAAGGACGCCTCGTTCCGTCAGCGCTCGATGCGATCGTGTCATTAAATGACGTCACTCTCGGGCAAGAAACTACCAGTGGAACGTAGTGAACTATGATAGCATCGAACAGCCCAGCACCAATTTGACGTTATGGGACGTCAGGTGGAAGCCTCAGCAGAGGTGGTAGAGCAGCTCGGAAAAAAGACGAACTCAGTGACCCGGAGTTCCGAAGTTTAGAGGCCTAAGTGGGCTGCGGGTCGGCCCGATCGGCCCGACGAGAATCGCGGGTAGGATCCACAAATCTCGGTTCGGCGATCGAATTTCGGGTCGAGTAGTCGGGTAAGACCGCGACTCGAATCGGGCCGGGTCGGATTCGGAAGAGTTGACCCGTGAAGGCCTCCGGCGGACAGACGGAGGACATCTGCTAAAATTGTTGATATATAGATAGGATTCCAATAGGATTCCTAGAGGACATTTTCACTGGATGCTCCAACTGGGAAATGTTGCTAGACCCAGTGCATGGATTTGTCTGAACCACGTACTAAGTACCCCACAGAAATGACACGACATGGCACTGATTGATACTGCTTCACCAGCCACGGAGTGGTTTTCTTTTTAGGCGCTACTTTTGTCCCATTTTCATTTCGAAACTTTCACAACACAGTTGCCTCTGCATTTTCACTGAATCATTTTACATTAGATGTTATATTATGCGCACATTATGCCGTAGTGTTGCAACTCAGTGAGAGTAAATTTCCTACACGTGTTAGTGACTGTTGCCAAGTTCGCTGTTCGCTTCATAGGTATGGCAGTTATAGCATTTTCAGAAAAATATGATGTAAAAACAAAACAAAAAATCACCATATTAGTCATTAGCAAGGAAAATTGATCAAAACTCACGCCAAATTATGAAGCGGCATTTTGCAGGGAAGGCGATGACACAAGTGCGCAAAGCCGAGTAACGACGAGAAGATCTTGAAGGGATATGTCAAAATACCTGTCGGAGACGAAAAAAGTTCCTTGGCTAGCTTTTTATGGTGGGTCTCTGGAGGCATCCAACAGAGGGAATTTGAAGTTTCGTATTTAGTTGCTTCTTTAGGTTCTCTCTACGTAAGAATATCCAAAAGCTTTGACGCACTGCCTCGTGGAATAGTTATAATAGTGGGGAAATCTCTAGGGAAGGAAATTTTCTTTGATTATCAACATGCACATATAAAACTATGATGGGCGACCAATTCCTCGTCGGCAAAGTCCTTGTCCACTGTGGCCAAGTCTCCCTTGGCTGAATTTCCGATCTTGCACTCCCCAAATGGCGAATTCCTTAATGGTGATACGATAGTAAAACGGTACAGATACAATTCCATAGGCGATCGCGAAAGAATATTTTTCACGCAATTTTACCCTTCAAAATTATGTCATTCCGCATACAGTGCAGCATGAAACATGACCACGGACACATTGCAAAGTCAGATAATGGATCACCAAAGAAGAGGAAAACTTTTCATAGAAACGATGGCTGTATATTGTTAGCGATGACATGAAGAGGGGCGATGTTCAATAATTCGAAGGTGTCGTCGCAGCTCACCCGACCGGCAACCAAGAGACTCAGGGTCGATTCCCGGCTGCTCAGTGGTGTTCTTTTGTCCTCTCATCTCATCCAACT
>CAJPEV010003787.1:0-18409 GCA_905338385.1 Darwinula stevensoni
ATTCTCCTCACTCCGCCCACATCGAGGTCTTCCTGATCGGGGTTTGTCCTTTACGGATCCGGTCTCCATAAACTTCCGGTGGGTGGCGACGATGGTGTTCCTATCAGGTGTGTAATGCTGTCCGTAGACTGCCCTGAATCGTCGCTGCACTTAGACTACGGATTGAAAAACTTCCTGCAATGGAACAATTTTACATCTCTGCTCTAGAGTCAGCATTGTAACAGAAAAAAACGGCGTAGAACTTCAAATGTAGACTCCAAAAAATTATCAAGCACTTAGTAAGAGTTTACCACAAGATGAATGTCGTTGGTCGATTACCTGCAAAGAAAATTGAAACTTAAATTAATGAGGGACTTTTGAAACACCCTGTATTTCTCGAAAATAGTTTCCATGCAGAGCCCTGAAACATGAAGGAGACAAGCTGGTTGTCCCCTGTCTTAGGTGAATATATTTTGCTTCCCCAAAACACCGTAAATGGTGTACGCTTCCAGTCAAGTCTATCCAGATGATGTTAATAAATATGCTTGCAGATCTGGTATTTGAGTAGCAGCTTCCAAAGTTTTAAAAAATTATTCAAAGTTTCTTGAATTTTCATCAGTAAATGCAGCTCGCCTGTTGCACTGCTACATACTATAGGTCTTCTCACTGATCATCTGGAAACTAATAAAATGCTGTTTCTATTGTCTAAAGTATAACACCCATTGGACGGAGTCGCATTACCGAAGCTTCATATTTATAATGAATGCAATTTCCTGTTTTATCACACTCATTCCTAAAATGTGGAATATATTGTCACTGAAACAACTGCAGATGTTAACCATTTGCGGTCATATTTATTTTCCACTCGTTGTCGCCTCAGGTCATATTTAATTTCAATGAAAAAGACGAAAAACACATTTCAACAAAATAAATGATTAATTCAGACATTACTTTTAAATAATCACATTAGACTTAAATTTATTTTTATTTTTGAAGTCCGAACAAAGGACGGCGGGCAAAAATGATATATTTCTGATGTAGGGTGACACCCGACATATGACCGGAACTAATCTTTTTTACTGTCGGGTCCTGCCCGACACATGACCGCAAAGGGTTAAATAAGAGAGAGTAAATTCATAAAATAGCTCATCTAGCATAGCACAATAATCCTATTCGCTGTTTCAGTGTCATTGTAATGCCTACACATCATTTGCCTGTGATCACACACGTTAACGATGGCACTTCCCCCTCAAAAACTCTGTGAACAATTTAACCTCTCAAATGGAAAACTCATAAACTCGAATTGCTACATGCTTTAATGTGAAAGGGAAGAGATAGAATGGTTTTGAGATATCAGAGTAGCGATGTCTACCAATGAATGACATTATAATATTCCACTGTATTCTCATTCACTCAAAATAGGAAGCTACATTTAATCCGTTGGATACACCCAAAATGAGGAAATAATTGTTAATTTATGTCTTAGATCCATCTTTGCCAGCAGTTGCATTGCCCACCTCAGAAGGTCGAAACCATCTATGGAAAAATACGCGAGAGGCAGTGCGATATATATACAAGCATCACAGGGACGACGCAGACTGGTTCCTGAAGGCAGATGACGACACCTACGTCATCATGGAAAATCTTCGTTACATGCTCATCAAACACGATCCCAGGGAGCCGGTGTATTTTGGATGTCGCTTCAAGTTTCCACTGGCGCACACCCAGGGGGGTTATATGAGTGGGGGACCAGGTTAGATCTTTTAACTAGATAAGTCTCTAGCTTTCCCCTCTAAACTTCAAAATATACTATGTTAATGGGTATTATTTGATATTTCAGGTTATGTCATGAGTCGAGAGGCTGTGGAGCGATTCGTGGAGAAGGCCCTTCCCAATCCCGCATTATGTCCTCCATTGCAGAAGGATGAGGATGTCGGAATGGGTTTGTTACATGTGTTTTTTACATTGAACATGTTGGAAATGTAGTACTAGAAAGCAAACTCTAGAAGTGCATGCTAATGTTAATGATGAAAGACGTGCACATAGAAATAGTGAAATGACTAGTTCAGAGGGATGGTATGCACTTCACGTGAGAAGAGATAAAATTGTCAATACTACGGGCAGTTCAGTAAAGTGGAGTAAAGCATTCCACTGGCCGTTAAGAAAGTCTATGGTCCTGTCTAAGCATTTGCTCATGTCAGCAAATGTGCTCATCGGTTTCGGTGGGTCTGTATGTATCACCCATTTGTCATGTCCTTCCTGTTCCGTCATTCGCCTCTTACAAGTACTCACATCGTTCAAATCATCACCAAACATCCTCTGCGAAAGGATGTTCAGTACAGTGCGTGTCTTACTTGCTATGCCTTCCCTAATCTCTGTCCGTACAGTTTTATTACTCAACTAGTTCAAACTTTGTAATTTATCCAAGGTCTAAGCAGTATTATTAGGCATTATCTCGAATCAGAGTGACTATCAAAACATTATTAGGACGTTGTTGTTCGAATTCTGGCTCCAGAAGGAGGATGAATCCATGTAACTGTAATTTCGTCCTGTGTACCTCATTTAATCTGGTGTCCAGTAGCTGTCAGTGTTTCGACTAATGTGCTTCTTCATCCATCCTATTCTTCATGACTAATTCGCCTTCTGCATGATGATCATCGCTACTTAGGACTCTTCTGCGTTCACAGCAAGTTCATTGCCTTCACTTTCAATGGAGCTGTCTGGACCATGGAGAACATGGACCAGGTTGACACTTTCTTCGTGTTGAACCTATAGGACATTTGGTAATAAGTTAAGCACATGCTTCTGTGTCCGACGTACATCTTCGCTTGTAAATTGAATTGTCTTCAACTTCATGTCTTCAATTCCAATTCCTTCAATTCCAAAATTCAATAGCATGTTTGATACTCATTGGTCATTAAATCAGCTGGTTTTCCCATATGTGTGGTGAGAGTTGATCCAGAGCTATGGTGATCCTGATTAGCGCCTAATTTGTTCTCGTTCCTTTTTTCTTAGTGTCAGGTAAAAGGGTAACTCAAGTCCATATTGAGGCAACCCTTAGGGTTAAAATGGGTATTACTATATAAGCGTCCGTCTGAGGACAATTACATTCATTCATACATCCGTACAACCAAGCAAAACACTCATACATTCTAGGTGGAACTCAATCACTGTCCCATTCTATGCACGAAAAATAACAAAACATATAAAGACACCTCTTCACACCTCCTCGAGACATACAGCGCAATATGGAAGAAATAAATACTCGTATGAAACTGTCGTTTTCGAGATGCCAAGACGCCATAACTAAGAATTTTTCTGTTTTCGGATTCTGTTTTTTCGTTCTCATTCCTCGGAGAAATTTTCTATCGGCAAAAGCATGCTCCAGTTTTTGGAGGCTAATATGGTCCACCTTTTTGCGGAGTTGCGCATGGTTTCCTCCTACCGTTTCCCCTCAGTGTTCGGTGATCCGCCTGAAAAATCCACTTTTTTGTAAGGGACGCGACGTTGACGGACAATACTCGAAAACGAGGCTGAAATTCAAATATTCCTCTGGTAGATCTCTTTAAAATTCTCTTTGCTGGCTTAATATAAATTTTAATGAGAATCCGTCCACTATCCTAGAACCCTATCGATTTTCCCTGCGGCGTCTTTGACGATTTAGGTCATTTCTTCCTTTCTGGGTTGATTTTCTCTTCTCACCGCCCAAGAATGCAGGATTTTTTGTGCCTATGCCATAGAGGGATGTTTCACGGATCCAATGACACCATTATTGCTTACTGTCTCCAAAGGCATTCCTCGTGAAAACATGGGTGCGGATTAATGTATTTCGGCACGGTTGTTAATTTTGGGGGCATTAAAATGGAGACAGGAAACAAAAATTCACAGGAATGAATGAATCAGGTCATAAAACTTCATAAGGAATCCAAATTATCCTACGCAACGAAGGGAAAGCTCAAAGGAGCATAATACAAACAAATTAATAGACATAGGTGCTTTTAAATATTTCCTCCCCTCATTCTCTCCGAAGGAACGAAGGAACTTTCTGATATTTTTACGGAGGGAGGAACGGAAAGGCCGAAAGAAAGCCAAGGAACGCCGGGGAATGCCATCCTCATCCGTCACAATATTTTCCATCTCCGAGACTTGGAAAAAGGACCTAATCGGGATGAGGAATTAGTTCAACCCTTTGGACCGAGTACCCTCAAAACGAGTACAATATATTTCGAAATGACTATGAAAATTGGCTGCCGAATCATGCGCGAATGAGTTGAGTCTCCTCTGACCAAGAACGATTTGACTGAGGCCATGTTGTAGCAATCGACCGCGTTTCTCCTGCATGCCTCTTTCATCGTCTACGATCACGAGCTGCTTTCCTCAGAGTCAATGGAGTGATGAAATAACCAGATAACACCTACATCGCCTTTCCAGGTGAACCGGTAGGGTTTGGTAGGAATTACAGGATTTTTCCCAGTTGTGCTTCAAATGGCCTGCATACTGTACGAAGCGTGATCCTTCCTTCCCTCNATTCGCGCATAATTTAGCTGTCATTTTTCACAGTAGTTTGGAAAGATCAGTGCAAATAAAAAAGAATAATTATCCTCATTCTTAAGATACTTTGGTTCCAAGATTCAAACTATCTAAAACTGAAAATTTATTCGCGTTGATTTTCCAATGACTCCCAAGTATTACCTTTAAACTTTGAAGGCAGTTTCAAATTGGAGGCAATGTCCATGCAAATATCCACGCTATTTATTTGTGTCTTTCCCAATAAATCAGGAATGACAGATGAGATAGGTCAGGGGTAACGGGAAGAAATTTCCGCACTATGCATTCCGCTCTCTAATCCGTCAGAGCAACATCAATAATTTTCCATCAATATTTAGAAACTCTGAGGAAGATGATGAGACCAATTAAAAAAATTTTCATGGAGAGATGTTGATGTGAGCCTCTGGAGAGACCCACCCAAATCCTGACCCATCCGACTTCATGGGCTAGACTGGGATTTCCCCGAGGGGATATGGGCAGAAATCATGATACTTCAGGCGTCAACATTTCCGAAATTTGCGGTGATTTTTCGCACAAACACCCTAGGAGGCATTAAAGCCCGGTCAAATGAAGGTGGAGGCAGCAGTCCTACTAGAAACGGCTCGCTTGGCATGAAAATTCCATGGGAATATTGATATCTCTTACAAATTATAAATGCGCCACTGCAATCCAGAAATTTGTCTCCATGGAGTAATCAAAGGACATTTCATGTATTAGGCTATGAAGGTAAAAAAAACATGAAAAACCCTTGGGAGTAGCGTTTTTTTCTCGATTTCTAGCACATTTCGTTACTTTTCTTCGAAATGGCCTGTTCAAGGCGCATGAGCTTTGGTATACAGTTCAACCAAGAGGCATTTTAAAGTCGTATGGATGATCATTTCAGTGGTGGAAATGATAGTCATGAAATTGGTTTGAAAATTCGAATTCTTCGTATTAGTGGCTCGTGATCTATTACTTTTGAAATAAGCTTCAATCTTTCCGTTTCAAATTCAATAGCTTCATATTTCGATTTCGCTTTTTTGGTGTTCATGTGGCCAACTGTTTCCGATTTGTATTTTGATTCGACCTGTCAAACGACTATGAAGCAGCAAATTTAGCAAGGAAGTATGGCTAACTATTCGTCGAAGGTGACGAGAGCAACCATACTCAGTACTTCTCTCTCGACCCAACAATACATTTATTCACATATCTTGAACCCCAGAGAGTTTTCTCTTCAACAATCTGAAGCATGCCATAAACACACTCAGATTTAAACCCTTTCCAAAGAGAAAAGGGACTGAGCAAATATGCAAAATTTTCAAGAAAGGGAGATGTGTGGACATAGCTATCTGAAGGGAGGAGTGGGGATATAAGTTGCCAAATTTCCTTTGCGAACATCACAAATTCGATTTATCATTACCTAGAATAACAGGCAGCTCATCAAAATCGTCATCCTTGGAGCCTTAGGCTGTGTACCGCCTGCACAAGGATTGATACCGAAAATACACGAGTCAAAGAAATAATTAATTCCCCTTAGTATCCCACAGGAAGAGCGGCGGCCCTAGTTTCCATTGAAGGTCAGTGGCAGGAGCCAGTGAGAATGGCAAAATGAGGAAAGAGACAGGCGAGGGGGAAGTGCCTGAGTGCGAAACAGTCTCGTGGCAGACGAAGGAACATGGGAGAGTGAAGTGGGAGGGAAGTCAAAGAGGGAAGAGCTGCGCGCGAGCATTCAAAGTTTCATGCAAATCGGTAATTAAAGCCTCGCAATCTCTATCCCTTTGGAGACAGTAAGCAATCTTGGTGTCATTGGATCCGTGAAACATCCCTCTATAGGATAGGCACAAAAAATCCTGCATTCTTGGCCGGTGAGAAGAGAAAATCGACCCGGAATGGAAGAAATAACCTAAATCGTCAAAGAGGCCGCAGGGATAATCGATAGGCTTCTAGGATAGTGGACGGATTCTCATGAAAATTTATATTTAGCTAGCCAAGTGAATTTTAAGGAGATCTACCAGAGGAATTTTTAAATTTCAGCCTCGTTTTAGAGTATTGTCCGTCAACGTCGCGTCCCTTACAAAAAAGTGGATTTTTCAGGCGGATCACCGAACACTGAGGGGAAACGGTAGGAGGAAACCATGCGCAACTCCGCAAAAAGGTGGACCATATTAGCCTCCAAAAACTGGAGTATGCTTTTGCCGATAGAAAATTTCTACGAGGAATGAGAACGAAAAAACAGAATCCGAAAACAGAAAAATACTCAGTTATGGCGTATTTGCGACTCGAGAACGAGAGTTACATGCGAGTATTTATTTCTTCCATATAACGCTGAATGTCTCAAGGAGAATGGTGCAAATTTCACGTTTCTGCGACCGAGGGTTGGGGAGATGGAGCTTTTCAAAGAGATGCATGCAAATTTTGACCTTTGACCACAGATCATGGCTCCGGGGGTAAGATTTTCAAAGGGAAGCATGCAAATTTTGACCTTTGACCACAGATCATGGCCCCGGGGGTGACCTGAGAGAGCCAGCAATCTGCTCCAAGGCCCTTTCTTGAGGTCTCCTTCAACAATTATAGAGCTGAATTTTGATCCAGGGGGGTCGATTTTTATGTTCCCCTTAGTTAAATGTGTAGTGACTTGTCTAGCAGAAAGTTACCTTGAATAGAGAAATACTATTCCTTAGTTTCTCAAGGTAGCAAATACATGAATAAGGTCTAACAGAAAATGTAATCATCATCCCGGCTTTGGCTCGTTAGTTTTTCCATCAACACCATAACACATACCATAAAACGAATATAAATAGCGACACGCACGCAACAACAACGATGCAAGTTGTTGGCAATTATAGATAAATCCAGCATATTTACCCGTACGAGGACCTTTTACTAGTGTTTTACTAGTTTCCCAGCGTGTGCACAGGGTGTCCACTTCCGATGGGAGTCATATCAGCGTTTAATTCGGAACGGGTGCGTAAACAGCATGCTTCCGTAACGCTTGCAATAAGCAATCATGCCGCTTCATCAACTTCAATTATTGCCAATTGCTCTTTCTGTACATTAGGTATCATTAATTATGATGAAACTTTAGTTATCCAGTGACCAATATCTGTGAATGTCAAATACTGCTTTACCCAGTTACAGGTTCCCTGGTCAAAAAATAGGTAAAGCAAAATAATTTTTTTTTTGCCCCAGATGTTGGTCATACTTGTACAGAGTCCGCCAAAAATAGTGTAGGGATATGAATGACGTATACAAAAAAAGAAAAATATTTAATGAATGTAATATTAGTATTAATACACACCTGACACATAGAGGTTTACGTAACTAATGTATGAAAAACAACATCACTCAAATGTTGACCCTGAGCAGCAATACATGATTGTGCTCTCAAAAGAACGTTGTCTATAATAACGCGTAAATTTTATTGACTGATTCCGCGAATTTCATCTGTTATGTTCTGCTTAAAAGCATCAACTGTCCGTGGTTTATTAATGTAGACCCTTTTCTTTAAATATCCCCAAAGTGCAGTTAAGTCAGGTGACCTTGATGGCCAGTTATTGTCACCACCACGTGAAATGATTTGGGTTTCAAAAATTTGGCGTAAGATGTCCATGGTTTGTCTCGCAGTATGACAAGTGGCACCATCCTGTTGAAACCACAACGAATGGTGATTGTCAATGGCATTCACTGCTGGTTTAAGAAAGGTATCAATCATGTAACGATACCTTTCACCATTGACAGTAACTGCTTCACCTTCGCCATTTTCGAAAAAGTAAGGTCCAATCACCCTATCATGCATTATGGCGCACCATACAGTTACAGTTACTGTCGTGGAGGAGATCATTTCGGAAATGGGTTGGAAACACTGGAAGATGCCCGTCGTATCTGGAACCCAAACGAGTCAGCTTTTCAGCCTTGCCCAAAGAGCAGCAAGGTCCGGGCTCCAAGGGGAGCACAGAATGCCAATATTGCTTCCATGGGGAGGAAGAAAGAGAATATAACTGTTCTCTGTAGCTTCTCTGCGAAAGGGAATATTGCTCCCCCCCCCCCCCCCCCGGGGTAGACGAACACATGGATTGCTTGTTTGTCCATATGTCCGTTTTCCGTCTTCTCGACATTGCCGGGTGGCAGGGGAATAGCATGAAATCGGATCTGGATGAAATCGGAAATTATCTACGAGGATATTTAATCTGTATTCCACTCCTTTCTTGTCGCACAAATGATCTAGTTCCCAGTGATCCCTTTGGCTGATGGGTATTCCATGCACCTCACCATCTAGTTGAGTGAGCTCTGTGTGAAGATGAAGATAATTTTTGGTGATTCTTTATCCAAACGCCACTCGAATATTACAAGTCGCCGACGTTTCCGTCTTCCGATCCTTAATGACGAACTAGATGGTAGCGCTAAGTAAGTGGCCTATATAACATGCATACCATGTCGTAACGATAAAGGCTTTGCTGGAGTGATCAAGGTTGCCATGGGATGGATAATTTTATCCTAAATACAGAACGGCTTCTGCGCATGTGGAATATTCCCATGGAACCCAGACGATGTCAATTACACGAAGTGCCTTGCTATCAAGGATGTACCCATCACCATCTTTTCTCTGACCTTGAAAGATTTCCAGGATATCATTGGTGAACAACTGAAATCAATCCTTCGTTTGGGGACACGTTCAGAGTTCATGGATGAGGTTCGGAAGGCTTATATTATCGTTTAGTAGGCACAAGGGACATCCTCCCGTTCCTCTCCCTCATCAGCGAAATGAAACGTCTGCATCCCCTCTGTACGCTGAGATCGGACAAGTTCCAGAAGTTGACAATGAAGCTCTAGAAAGGTCTGTGGAACGGCAGGATTACTTTGTCTGACCTAAACCTCCCAAAAGGAAAGGCGTCCGGAATATGGAAATGTTTCCTTAGTCGATGTCAAGTAGGAAAAAATTGAAAAAGATGTTCCGGGCGAAAGAAATGTAGAAGAAACGATTGGTGCAAAAAAAAACACAAAAAGAAAGGAAGAAGGTTGGAGAGGCAAAATGGAGAAAACAAGAACAGGAGGAACAAGGGAGGAACAAGTAGAGACAGTATAAGGTAGAGAGTGGAGGAATGTGAACTTTTTAAATTACAATATTACAATTATGTTATATTTTATGATGCTTCATGAATGAAGGAACAGTAATGATACCAGTGTATTTGAACCTTATTTCACTATCCTTGAATTTAATAGAATTGTCTCACTCGTTTGTCTCATTCCAATAGACCAGGGCTTCCCAACCTTTTTCGCGCGTGACCTACATCACGATCATACCATTCAGGACCCCAAGATCTTACCGAAGTTCGACAGACTCCCCTACCTATGCGCTAAAATCTCAAAGAAACACAAAACTTGGTTTTTAGCTGCATTTGGGGTCGCGACCCCGGGTTGGTCTGCATGGAATTTTATGCAATCGGCAGACATGACTGGAGAACATGCAACATAAAGCTGACGGTGAGAGAAAATGTGCTCCAGCGACAAGAAACAGCCATGTTGAACATTTGTTTCTAAGCTTTTATACTGTACTAGTGAGTTTTTTTGCCCCCCAGGCAAACAAACTGGTTAAGGTCCTGCCTTCGGTGCTCCATTATCCAGAATGGTGATTACTTCTTTATTTCATTTTTTTAAAGTGGGAATAACGGCCTGTACGTTTCTGACGGTATGTGCCATTATGGAACGTCACCGAAACTTTTATTGAAACCATTATTCCGATGACTTCTTGTGTTAACTTTCGATTTCTTAATGAACCCCATTTAGACGGAAAGGGAAGTTCAACGTGGAAATATTTCCCTCACATAATTTGCCTTTCGAGATTGGCACTCAATGGCATTCAGATCTCATGAATGCGATGAGAATCCTTGACTACAGCAGTAATGCCAAAATCCCACTCGTTCGAACAGTTTGAACGACTTCAGTGACCGACATCTGCACTTGCCCCTCCACGAATCCACAGGATATGGTACTTCATTGAGAAGTAATTGCTATGCCATTTCTAACGATACGCAATTTAGGGTTGGCACTCAATTGCTTTATGAGATATAGACATCTGGCAATTAGAATGGAAGAGTAACTGCACCTAGGAATAATGGGAATGTACCCCGATGGCATGCCGCTCTATGAGGGAAAAGTCTGCTAATTTCATACAATTTTATTTTCCTAGAATACAAGATAGCCAAAAAATCCACGTTAAAACACTTGCAAAACTTGCAAATTATATTTGATTAAATAAATACATGAATACAATAGAATGCAAAGCATTTTCATATATATTTGCAATATGTCGCAATTGTGCATGCTAGGAAAATTATAAAAGTGCGTAAAATGAAAAATAAGCAAATATCTGACTTATAGGGCAATATACCATAGGACTACTGAAATGTACTTAGCAGACGGCAGGACTAGCATGCAGTGTTACTCGAAATGAGTAACACAGCTTGTCAGAGATTTTAGGAAAAAATTGTAACATCGCAGCAGCTTTTAACCGGAGGAATGATTTTATCATACCTGGAATTTATGAACGTTCGGAGAAGTGCTCCGAGTGAAGGTTCTTCCCTGCCTGACATGACATCCGAACATTGACATAGTCAAGAAAGCAACAAGAGTTGGTGGTGTATCAGTGTTGTTCCCATCATCTGGTGCTGGCGGTTCTCTTCTCGCCTCCTGTCATCTCTCGCTGACTGGTGGGCCCCCGTCTCTTGCTAGTTCGCCAAGTAAATTCCTTATATCAATTCCTCTACCTGTATGCCGACTTTCGCCAAAATCCGAGATGATAGATACCACGCTCTGGTAGATATGACATAGGAGGACCCTACACTATAGTCAACTTGGAAGATCTCACCCAGATTCACAAAATTACCACAAGTATTAGGACGAGCCTACTTCCGCCGATAAGAGATTGTCCCGTAGGTCATTATTCTAAATTGTGGCATTAAAGTAGCCAAGAGTTACAAAGGTAATCTGCAAACTGTTGCAGTGTTAGATAGTGTGAAGCGCGAATGGAAGCTCAGGGAGTTGGAACGGGGAAGAAGTAAATTTTCATATCGTATGAATGACCAACCTCTTGAACCCTGACCTACATTATCTAATATATACAGTATAGACAATCGTGACGGATTCACGGACGCTAATTAACCATGTTCTAGAAAGCATAGAATTCTGAAAATTGGTACACATGTATTTTTGGAATGCAGAGTTCAGAAGATATCCGTCTTTAGAGGCACTTGAATTGGGGGTACACATTTTGGGGGGAAACGTTTTTCTTAAATATATTGTGACAGATGAGGATGGCATTCAAAGGGTCAACTGGATGTCCTGAGTTCGGTGGTGTAGTAGTAGCATATCCGACCGGCAATCAGGAGGTCCGCGTTCAATTCCCGATCAATCCTTGACATTCTTCCGGCTTCTTTTGCCTTCCATGTCCCATTACTCTTTCTCCCTCCATAATCTAATTTTTGCTTGAGTAAAATGGAGAGACAAAGAAAGGTGAAACCTGGCATGGAGGTGCCTACCGAGACGATGAGTTCAGAAAAAATGCAAAATTTTAGATCCATGTCCTGGGGGAATATTTTTTGAGGCCGATGTTTTCAAGTATTTTTTTTTTCCTGGCGTATTGAGCTAGTGTGGAAAGATGAAACTTGGTACATAACTACCTATTGGGATGCTGCAGAAAACTTCAGACTTGGGAAGTAAATGCCCTGGGAGCACATATTTCAAAGGGAGATGTTTTCAAATAATTTTTTTTCCATCAGTTAAACTGATCAACATAGAAAGCTGACGCTTTGCATGAACGTGACTACGGAGACAAGGAGTTAAATAAAAATGTTAAGTCTCGATACTTCCCCTGGGGGAATTTTTTGGAGGTTCAATGTTTTGAAAAAAAAATTGTCAGGGAGAATTGGACAGAAATGGAAAGGTTAAACTTGGCACACGTATAAGTGACATGATATTACTGAGTTGAGGGAATATTTCATGGCGCATTCCCTCCGGGCATAGCTTTTATGTGGGTCGGCTTTTCCAAACATGTTTTTTCACAAGCGAAATGGGCAAACGTATAGTATTGAAACGTTGTAGGAACACTGAGGATGGATTTCGGTTTTAAAAAAATGGTATTTTTCAGTTAAAACGGCTCAGGATACGTTGGAAAAGGCGTATTTTCACGAATTTTCTGATCCAGGAAAACAAAGGTTGCATGAAAGTTTAAACTTGGGAAAGAAGTACCTGATGGACAGCGGAGTAAAGAGAAAATTCTAATTTTATTATATATGGACGATCGTGTGTAGCTGACGGACACAAGTACCTATTCGCATGCTGAGTTCAGGAAAAGTTCTACGTTCGTGATGCATGCCATAGGGGCACACATTTTGGGGAGCATATTTTCAAATAGCTCTCTTTGCTTCAAACGGAGACACATGGTAAGCTGAAACTTGGCAAGAACGTGACCGTTGAGACACTCCGCTCAGATGTTAAACGTCAAATTTCCAATATATTTTTTTTGGGTTCATATTTCTTGTGGACATAAAGTTTTCAATTAATTTTCCATATCCTACCAAACCAGGTAGACAGAAAAGTACAGTAGCTGGCGCACGCATAACGGAGGTGATGTTAATTTAAGGAAAAATTCATCTTTTTTTGTGCGTCTCCTCAGAGCACAGCTTTTGGGTGGGTCGCTTTTCCAAATACATTTTTTCCGACAGCAGAAAGGGGAAATATATTAGGCTGAAACCGGGTGGCATGGAGTTCCCGGAGTCTACAATAAAAATGTTCGTTAAGGGCAATTTTTTAAGTCTAATTTTCCTGAATTTGTTATCGATCCAACGAAACAGAGACAAAAAATATCATCTTCCCTCAGAAGTATCTGTTTAATGGCTGAGTACAGGAAAAATCCTTCTTTTGAAATATATCTCCTTAGCGTAGATTATTGGAGGGAAGTATTTCCAAATGTATTCACCAACCTTACAAAAAGGGACACAAGAAAATATTTAAAGTTAGGCACACATAGAATCATGGAAAATCAAGACTTTCGACCCCATTCGTGACGTATTTCAATGGGGACGTACGTTAAATAAGTGTTTCCCATTTCGAAAAAATGAATGAATTAATCACTATCCAAGGTAATAGAGCGCCGCTTGTTCCCCATATAGCTTGGTTTAACGAAGTCATGACTTCAAACCTGCATCATCCCGTGTTGATGAGTTCTTCACCACCTGAAGAATTTATTAAATATTTTGGTGATGTATTGTGAATTTCACATAAGGCTAGCCTCTCCCTTCCTTTCACATGGGGCTAGACGTATCTCTTGGTCTATGGACTACTGATTATGAAGCTAGGAATATGCTAATGCAAAATGCATTCAGAATTCCTGGAAGAATGACCTAACCACGAAATCGTCATTTCATTTAGCTTAGAAATAAGTTACTGAGCGTTTCGTGAGTGACTTTCTTCTAGATGAAGCATTCATTCTTGATATCAGATCACCTGAAAATATACTATGTATTGCATCAGACTTAATGTTTCTACAACGATATAAGGTGGAAATTAGATCACGGTATTCTAAAAGGAGCAAGTAAAGAGGAAGTAAAAGATGCCCTGAAGGTATCAAATGAAGTCAGAGGTGAAATGGCAATGCATATTGTCATAAATGCCAATGCATATTAAATACAAGTAAAAAGGAAATGTTAAATACAGGTAAAAATACAGGAAATATGAGACTGCGTAAATGACAGGTAAATTGGTTGTAACATATAGCAGTGGAATTCGGAAAGTAAAGCTGAGGTAAACATTACATATTACATTACATTTTCTTGGCCATTTTTCCCAACTTAATGGGGTCGCGGTTCGAGCATTCCCAGGAGCGTCCTCCAGTGATCCCGATCCTTAACAACAGACTCGAGCTCAGCAGGCAGGATGCCGAACTTCTCGTGACAAAGCTGAGCGACGTAATCACTCCACCTTGAACGAGGTCTACCGACAGGTCTTTTGCCGGTCATCTTGACCTGGAAGACTCCTCTTGGGAGCCTCTCAGGGGGCATGCGGGCATGCGGCAGACGTGACCAAACCACCTGGCCTGAGACCTCTCAATCAGGAGAAGCAGTTGCTTGGCATGCAGACTCTCGCGGATAGCAGAGTTCGGCATCCGATCGCGGATCCGAGTCGCTGGGTTCGAGTGGCTGGCGATCTATCGCCAGCCACTCGACGCAAGAACCTTATTTCGGCAGCTTGTATTCGCGATCTGGTGCTTTCGGTCATTACCCAAAGTTCATGACCATAGGTGAGGGTGGGGAGGTAAACACCCTTGAAAACCGAGAGTTTTGCTTCCCGAGAAACTTCCGATCTGGTAACCACGATTCGCCAAAGTTCCCGCAGAATTGCAGAAGCCTTGGAGATGCGGTTGTCGATCTCGTTTCCGTATCGCCCGTCACTCGTGAACTAGACCCCGAGATACTTGAACTTCTCCACCTGTTCCAGTGGGACCCCACTGACATGCAGGATGCACCGAGCAGGATTTCTTGAGTGGACCATGACACGTGTCTAAGAGAGACGGTAAGTTTCATTCCGGCCGCAGTGCATTCGGAGTCCAACCGATCGAGCACGCTCTGGAGCTTCTGTCGAGAGCGAGTAAATAGAACGGCATCCTCGGCAAAGAGAAGTATCCTTACCGCGACGTCACTGAAGTTGACCCCCTCCGGGCCGAGGCTGCGACTACAGATCCTGTCCATGTACACGAGGAACAGGAAAGGTGAGAGGATACAACCCTGCCGGAGTCCAGCGCGTACCAGAAAACAATCTGAACTCCTCCCGCTCACTCGGACCCGGCTTCTGCATTCGCTGTAAAGGGACTGAACGGCCTGCAAAAGCGGACCCTTGATCCCATACTCCGGCAGGACTCCCAACAGTTTTCCTCGGGGTACACGGTCGTAAGCTTTTTCAAGGTCCACAAAGCACATGTTTGGCATACTCCCAATGTCTCTCGAGGATCTGGTGGAGAGTGAACAGCTGGTCCGTGGTGCTACGCCCTTCACGAAAGCCGCACTGCTCCTCTTGGATGGCATCACCCACGACTGCCNCTGCTCCTCTTGGCTGGCATCACCCACGACTGCCCGAGCTCTCTTTTCCAGCACCTTGGAATAGACTTAACCAGGTATGCTGAGGAGAGTAATCCCACAATAGTTCGTGCACTCCCTCGAGTCCCCCTTCTTAAAAAGAGGAACCACCACACCGGTTTGCCAATCCCTCGGTGCCGTTCCCGATTCCCAAGCAGTCTGAGACCCCCTTTAAAGCCACGAGCACCTATCTGTACCCATTACTTTTAGAGTCTCCACCCGTATTTCATCCACACCAGGAGAATTCCCATCCTTCGTGCTAGCAGTGGCCTGCAGAACTTCATCCATGGTGAGACTAGTCTCCGCGCTAAGAGGCTCCAGGTCAGGTAGGTCAGTGTCCACTGTTGGTGGGTTTAAGAGCTCTTCAAAGTGTTCCTTCCACCTCCAAAGTATATCCGCCTCAGCAGCCAACACCTCCCCGTTCTAGTCTTTGATGACCCAGAGCGTATGTTGCCTGCCTTGCCGTAACCTTCGGATGGTTTGCCAGAACACCTTGATGGCAGTGCGGTAGTCTGATTCCATTTGATCGCCGAATTCCTTCCACGCCTCATGTTTCGCTTTGGTCACAACACGAGCAGCAGTTCGTCGTGCCTTGGAATAGGACGCCCTAGAAGAATCAGACCTACTGGACATGTACGCCCGGTAGGCAACCTTCTTGGCAGTGACAGCCTCGTGCACCGCTGGTGTCCACCAGGGCTTTTTCCTTGGCGTTACCGTGAGCCACTCCGATGCGTTTCTCCCCACACATTGTTGCTGCCACCGCCGAAACACCAGTCCTAAATGGTTCGCGGGTCCACGTAGCGAGGATGGACCCCAGGGATGACCGTAGTATCTCAGGTCCAACCATGTTATAGGCGCTTCCGTTGAGGGTGACCAAAACGAACCAATTCCAGCACGATGAGTTAAGCTCGGGTACTCCATAATGGCTCAGTCGTCGCCCAGGATAATTAAGACTGCGGTAGTCACTGTGCGCCCCGGGTGACTATTGATAAGTTGGCTACTGGGGCCGTGCAATCCGATGTCTCTGGGTGTATCGGACCCCGTCATGCTACATCCAGGCCTATCGGTCAGCTCGCCACCGGCCATCGCTTACTCTCGGCAAGATGCCCCAAGGGCAGACCAGGAGCGGAATCGAATGGTAAACGACCTTGGCAACGGACTCTGAACATTGGGACTTAGAACGCGCTAACACTCGGCGGTAAGAAGCTGGAACTCTAGAGGAGGAGACTAGGAGGAGACGACTAGATATAGTTGGCCTAGACTCAACCAAGAGGAAAGGTACCGGTCCATTACCCTGGACCATGGATGGACCCTCTACTGGGGCGTAGTCGACTCGACCGTGTTTGATCAGGCTGGAGTAGGGATCCTCATAAGTCCCAACTGGCCGAAAGCGTCATCGAATGGAACCCAGTCAGCGAGCGTGTCGCTCTGATCCGCCTCAGACTGGAGCAAATCGGAGTCTTGGCCGTCGTTCAGGTCTACGGGACGAACAGCGAGTGAGATTACGATGTGTTTTTGGAGGAGGTGGATGGAGCTTTAGAAAGGATTCCGAACGCGACAACGTTGTGCTGATGGAGGACTTCAATGCCCGAGTTGGGAGAGACGATGCTACATGGAGTTGTGTGATCTGTCGATTTGGGGAAGCCACGCTGAACGGGAGTGGCAGAAAGTTGCTGGACTTCTGGGCTGGCAATGGCCTGACCATCACCAACACCTTCTTCCAGGACAAAGATATCCATAAGTTTTCCTGGAACAGGGGTCTGATGGTCGGACTGGTACTGTGCGCCAGCAATCGCTGATCGATCACGTGATCGTTTCGGCGGACTTGTGGGACCTTGTGACGGATACAAGTTGACGTTGGGCAGAACTGAGCACCGATCATCATCTGGTGGACAGCAAACTTTGCATACGAGCGAATCTCAGAACAAGGCTGAGAACCGCACGCGTTGAAAGCCGAGTGAGGTGGGAATCCTTTTCGCGATGATGAAATTCGAGACGAATTTGCGAGGGAGATCGGCGAGAAGTACTCCCAACTGCCTCCCAAGACGGCAGATGCAGAGGCTGAATGGACTCTATTTCGGTCTGGTGTTTCGGCGGCAGCAAGAGTGTGTGGGGAGAAGCTGAGGTAAACAAAATCAGAAAATTTCTCCCATTCATACATCTGTTTTACCTTCAACATCTTACTTAAGGTGAGTTTTTGGCTTCAAAAAAATGATTCACTTCTAGAGATACATCGGATTCAATTAAGGAAAGATGTTGCTCTATGAAAAACATGCGTTTCCCTTTAGTTTTCAGGAGTCAGGAGAGTTAGTGATATCAAGAGGCGATTTCGCCCATTTCGATATCACGTATCGAGGTCGAGCGTTCCTTAATTTTAGGGTAGGCATAACCCTCTTAAAGCAAAATATTTTTGTATTTTTGTTTGTTTGTTTTTTTTTTATACTATCCTAGTTGCTTACTGTCTAGTACCTACGTCAACATTGCCCCCCACCTTTTTGCCTGTCCATGAAAGCATCTAGATTCTTCTTAAAGATAGTCACAGAAGGGGCAGCCACTACTTCGTCATCTAACGCATTCCACGCGTTCACCACTCTGCAAGTAAAGAATTCCTGTCTTGACCTGAGCCGCACCTGCGGTTTGCGCAACTTAAGTCGGTTACCTCTCGTTCTCTTGCTGTCATCAAACTGGAAAAACCTACCACACTCGACATCATCTATTCCTTTAATTATCTTGAAAGCCTGGATGAGTTCGCCCCTCCTTAACCTTCGTTCGAGCGA
>CAJPEV010003788.1:0-27771 GCA_905338385.1 Darwinula stevensoni
AGGCGAAGAGAAAGCAATTAAGTACTGGAACGGGTGGTGGAAGTCCACCGGAAGATGATTTGACTCTTGAAGAGGTTAAAGTCCTCTCTGTTATTGGAATCGAGTCCGTTGTTGGGGTGCAAGGTGGCGAGTACACGGATGAACTGGAAATTTCCTCTTCAGTTCATCACCCAGTTAATCCAATTCCATCTCCAGTTTTGCCACTTCCATGCGCCATTGAGCCTAGTATCGAGAGATCGAGTGTAAATCGATCGGGACCATCGAGCTTCATTGAGCCATCCACTTCAAGTGCTCATGCTGAACCAAGGTATGCACTTTCGCTAATATAATTGGACTCGAGTAAGCTTGGGGTTGTGATAAGTTATAATCGAAAGCTTCGGGAAGGTAATGCAACATTCTGAGAAGTCATACATCTCACAAGCATGGCTGGAAATTTATATTTAGACTTCCTGAGGCGGAAGAACGCCGTTAGAAGAAAGGGGAGGGGCCGCCATCTTCAAAAAGAAAGCGAAGCGGAACTTACGAAGAGAGGCTGCTTGCCCTCGAAGAGGAGAAAGTCCGCTATCTCGGGGAAATTTCTGGATTCTTAAGGCAGATAGCCGAGAATGGAATTCCCGTGAGAAGCACAGATGCTTCCGCGTTTGCTGAAGAAACTGTTGAAACCGTTCTTGGAGAGGCATTTTCGACATTATAAGTGGCTCATTTATTTCTTTGTCAGTTTGAAGGTATTGTAAACAAGATTTTTTTTGCGTTTTCAACACTTTTTTTTATTCGTCAATAAACCAGATTGTGATAGGATGCTTTTAGTTCTTTCTCGTGCATTAGGCAAAGATGCTGATAAAATTGCGAAATAGGTCAAGTCTGAATTCATTGTTAGAAATTTCCTCTGATGAATTCTTGTCTAACGGAAACTCCCTGATTAAATTCATTTATGTTTCCCGGTGGGGGAAGGCCTGTTGGTGGATCATCTGCTGCTTGTGGAATTTCCTCATCAAAGGGTATATTTGCCCTGACACAAATATTATGAAGCACTATGGCAGCCTGGATTATGTTTACCACTCTGCACATCTTCTTCACTCGAATATACCCGCTTGCCTGTCCAATGCATCTGAAACGTGCTTTCAGGAGTCCAATGGCTCTTTCGATGATGGATCGCGTTCTTGCATGAGCCGTATTATATGAGATTTCGGCTGGTGTTGACGGATTTAGGACAGGTGTAAGGAGGTATGACCTGAGTGGGTAGCCAGAATCCCCTAGTAGCCATCCGCCAGAGGGCACCAGGTGCTGTCGAAGTTTCTGACAAAGAAAACTCTGTTCAAAAATGAAGCTATCGTGGGAACGACCAGGAAACTTTGTCACAGCACTAACAAATACCATCTGAGAATCGCAAACAAGCTGAACGTTGAGGGAGTGGAATCCTTTACGATTCACATAAACGTGTTCATTGTCTTTTGGAGCCACGATCGGGACATGTGTCCCATCGATAGCCCCTATCACATTTGGGAAGTTGAATACTTGAAGAAAGCCATTTTTCACACTGATGACATCTTCTCTCGATGCAGGGAACACAACGAACTTCCTTATGTTTTCAGAGATGGCCTCACACACGGAATGGATGCACCGAAATATGGTAGGAATAGAAAGGTCTTGGCCATTACTAAGCATGGAGTAGATGGAGCCTGTCGCCAGGAAACGAAGGGCTGTACATACTACAAGTTGGATCGGTAGCGCGCCACAACGGGCAGTACCCCTCTGTACTTTCACCTGGACAAGGGCACAGATATCCAAGATGAGGCTACGTGAGAGCCTGAATCTGCTCCTGAGTCCTTCATCGTCGTACTCTTCCAAGGGGTTGTTTCGGTCGCGAAGTACTCTTTCCCGACGAAGTTGCCTTCGAATTAGGTGAAGCCTTGCAGCCATGGTCGTGTGAACACGGAGAGCAGTAAGTCACAAGTGGCAGAAAGAATGCACGTGCAACGCTTGGGGCATGTTATCAAGAATACACACAGGCGAGCTTTCGTAGCCCTCAGAGAGGTTAAAGTCGAGATAGAGAGACCTCCAAAGGTGTCTTTATTTTTTCTTTATTTTGAGTCGAGATAAAGTCGAAATATAGACGAAATAAAGTTAAAGAAAAGATAAAGTCGAAATATAGCCAAAATAAAGTTAAAGAAAAGATGAAGTCGAAATAAAGTCGGAATATAGCCGAAATAGAGTTAAAGTCGAAATATAGCCGAAATAAAGTTAAAGAAAAGTTAAAGAAGTTTCGTGAAAAAGGCCCCTGGCCCGATAATCTGTGCGCTCCACGCTTATCAACTGCCCTTCCGCTGATACATTTCTTTGTGCAAAAAAAAATTACAGTTGCCTTCGCGTTTTCGCTCCTGTGCTGGAGAAAAACGAACAATAATTTTAGGACATTTCAAGGATACGTAGAAGTCGTTGCTAAAAAAATTTGCTGTGCTGTTCTATCTCATGAATTCCAAAGAATCTCAAAGAGCCCGTTTTTTTCTTCTCACCCGGTATTTGTTCATTCTCCACAGAGGGTACTTCTACGAAGTTGTGGCAGGCCAACACATCATAGCCGCGAAGAAGGAAATCTACGAGGAGACCGCCATGGAGAAAGATTTGTGCATGTGTGCAGTCTACATGGGCGTTACAGAGGAGGAAAAGATGGACCTTGCACTGCACAACGCCACGCTGCAAGCGATTCCATTCAATGTCCTTGATGTTGTAAGCCTTGCTCTCGCATCATAGCCCTTTCCATCCAGTCTCTCCAAAAGTAATTCATTTACATATTGTTCTAATTTCCCGCGGAATTGCAGTTGCAGTTGCAGAACCAAGATGCTGAGGAGAACTCGTCTGACATCCTACAATCAGTCAGGACTGTTTTAAAGTGAGCTTAACTCGTTTTCCTGTTCTTTTCGACATTTCTGACAGGATTAGAGAAGTACAAAGACCATGGTAACACTATGCGCAGAAATTTGCATTGTAAAAGTTCCTTTTGAGACGCTTCCCTCCGAAGTGCTTTTTTTCTTTTTCGTTTATAAATGAACTGTTTATTTATATTGGAAATCATGGAAGTCATAGTTCCTTAAATAAACTTTTTTGTGATATATATATATATTGCAGCTGAATCATTGCTTACTAAGTATTATCCGATGTCTCCAGATATTTCCGGAAGAGAGATGTACAGGGTTAAGTAAAATTCATGTATTTTTAAATATGTATCTCCTTGAAAGCTTATAGGCAAGTCCTAGTTGGAAAAAAAATAAGCACGACCATGGTGATTTTCTGCAGCAGTTTTTCTCGCAAGGGAACGATCAACACTGAATTAACAATGGGAGTCTTGAAAGCGAACAAAAAATCATGAAATCACATATGGCAATGACTTACGTATTGGGTACTATCCCGCTGGGTTGTTATTTGTGTCATGAGTTTTGATGTCATTCTGTATCATATTAATAGAAGTGCAAAATAATTTAATTCTGTGAAATGAAATGCTCCCGAAGGACGAGAAGAAACATCGAGATTTGTAGCATCTGGTGAGGATGGGATCCGAGGTGGTGAAGAGATTTTTGGACGTGGCTAGAAGCATGGATAATGAGGATCGAGGAAGCGTCGAGAAGAACCTGCATCACCTTCGGGGGATTTTGGGAAACCCTCATCTCACAACCACTGATTTTCTGTTTGGTTGTATTCCAAGGTTGTATCCCTTAAAGTTCTGTAATCGATATCATGGTACCCTAGTACGAGCTTATGTACCAAATTTCATAAAGATCGCTGAATTTCTTGGTCGTAATTTTTTTGGCCATGAGAGTATAGTGTAATTTGCATAAATTGGAGCCCTTCGGCAGATGTGCCTTAGTTCGAGACAGTACATAGTCCATCTCCATAACTCGATATTCAAAATATTGTGAATCACATCTTGCCGCATCGTTCCTCGAGTGGGGAGGGCGAATCGGAGAATCTCTTGTCATATCTTGTCATGTAGAACCAGGAGCATGGAGGAACCCCTCATTTCTCCGAGCTGAGGCTGTGGAGACCGGAAAATTGAGCTTTTGCTGACATTCTCACAACTTCCGCGGATCATGTTTTACCACGAACACTTTTTTCAACTTCCTGTTCGACTTTTTCTTGTTTGTAAGCCAATCAAGCGTTTATTCTAGTGCTGCGTGAAAATAAGACTGTGGTGATCCCCTCTTTTGTGGCATAGATCATGAAGAAGAAGACAGTGTCGAATTTAGGAGTACATCCTCATTGTTTTCTTGATTCAAATATAGCGTCGAGAAAGAATGAGCCTAATTTCGACACAATATGGACGTTAGGGACGTACTGGAAAATTTGAAAAAATAGAGGAAATTTTTGGAAATTCAACTTGCACCAAGAGAACCAAAGCTTCATAGAACAACCAAAAAATGTATTTTCATGAAAGATGTTGTCCTTGTCTGCTGTTTTAGGATGACATTCATCATAAGCCAACATAGGAAAACTTGCATGATGCTATCCTTTCCGGGGTTCTAGATTATTTTCTAAAGATTCCCTTTAAAAAATTTTCACTAATTAAATTTTTTTCCTCCCTGCAGTCATGCATATACGAAAAAACCTATTGAAATGTCCTCTGCCCATTCCCAAAAAAGGCTCCCAGGATCACGTACTGGCGTATGGGATCCTGGGAGCCTTCTTTCCTGGGAACCTCAAATATTTGTTCGAAATCATTCTTAGTATAACAAACGTATAGCAACTTTCAGCATTCTATCATGCCAGGAACCAGGGCCGCTCAGAGGGGGAAGGGGCAATTGGGGCAATCTGCCACGAGTCCCACGAATCAAAGGGTCCCAAAGGGGGCCTCCAAAGGGCCTAACGGAGTCTCTGGTTTAGTTTTGCTACGGGCCCCTGGAAACCTCTGGGCGGCCCTGCCAGGAACTTTTACATAGAACAGTAAGGAGGCTGTTAGATAGAATATAAGGTAGTCTTAGCTCAGCTGGTTGCTTTTCATTAGCTGCCGCTCATGACGTCACCGTGGAAGGAACAGGGAGCCATGTGCGTGAGCTCGCCTTCATGTGAAGTCCAACAGCTAACCTTTTTCTCATCCTATCAATTTCTTTTGCATTAATTCTGAATTTATTACTGTTATTTCGTCGGTTCCACTTTTTCCCAGTGGTTTGGCCTCGTAAGTCGGCCATATGTAACACACTTACCAAGTACGTACGCCTATGCTGTGACAATCAACTTGAAACTGATAAGTTTCGGGGCAGCATACATTTACTGTGTGATTTAATCTGTGTATTTAATGGTAAGTAGAATGAAAAATCCGCAGGATTGAATAATGTGCGAGGGAGCTTTACATGCTTAGTTGACACGTAGCTTCAGCAAGCTCCAGTTTAAGAATGAGAGTGCTTGCTTCTTGCCATGCATTCCTCTATCAGCAATCTTTTTTTTTTTATTCGTAGGAGATTCCACTTCTCTAAATTGTTAATTTCAGTCAAAATAAGACTCATTGGATCAAGTACAAAGGGGTTGATATATGAAGCAAAATATATTCGGCATGTAATGTTGGAATTGATCTAAGTCAGTAACTAGGACTATACTTCCACGGATTAACCTTTATCGGATGAATTTAAATCTCTCGCGTAAGTGCTGACAGCCAGTTATTTTCTACAAAGCTCATAAATTCTTGTTAACTGAGGAATAACTCATTTAATATCAGAGCTTTTTTCCCCCCAAAAAAGTTGCGGTACAGCATTTGTACCTTTTAGGCCATGGAAAAATGCATTCTGTGAAACACAGCAGTCGCGACGTTCGTGCGATAAGGGTTAATAATTATGGGCATGTATAGCTGGAAACATGTGCAAAAAAGGTATTGAAAATGAGATGTAAGAAAAAATCATCAAAGTATATTAAATCCGACTGGATAAAATGAAACCAAGACTTTCATAGGTGGCTTATGATGTTTAGAATATAAAAATAATGGTTGAATTTAATCAGGCCAAAGATGACCTTTGCCCCTCCTTCATTTTCTTAAGGTGGTGCCTTCTGTCATCAATGTTCCTGTTGAAGAACTTGACCCTAATGAATGTCCTTGTACGAGCATATAGCAGTATCGCTCTTGATTCCACAGAAGGAAATGTTGATTGGAGATCAGCTACAAGATTCTTAGATTCTTGATTATACCCTTCTCCTTGGTGAATCCTGCTCCATACTCAGCTACAATGGTTGCCTCAAACTGTTTCACAGGTTCAACCAGTCATTAGTAGGTGTACATAATAGTTGAATTTACAGCTGCTGGATCCAGGTTTTCCTCTTTTCACTGCTGTCATCTAAGCTTGATATTCCCTTATTACCCATGGTTGTAACTCCCATGCTTTCCTTCCTACGCGCAATATAACCCGATGGTCTGGCCTAGGTCTATGAAATAATCGTTGATAATTCACGTATGTGATCCTGCATAGCAATGTGCACGAATCACTCAACTGGACCTGCGAGGAAAATCTCCTCATCATACAGGTCACTCCCACTCGACTTCCATGGTGACGTGTGCAAATTCCTGTATAAAATTTCATCTCGGAATCGAAAAGACTTCTCTGTAAGGAATCATTGACACCCGCAGGACAGTGACGTCACCATGATAGAGATAGTTATCGGCGTCAATATGGCGCTGAGATAAGTTTCCTCAGCTTGACTTCATTATCTTCCGATGTCCTCATATGTATCAGTATCTCTCTGCAAATAGTTGTGGGGGGAGCCAAATTTTGGTTGCAATCGTGCCAACACAATCAGCAAGATTATTGGACATGGAATCCCATGCTAATCCAGTCGGTTTTCATATGTCATGCTCATATCAATTCATGCTTCACCATCCATTCACAAATTGACGTTTGACTGATGTTTACAAGAATCTTAAGCATAGTGTCCCTCACATGATCTTTGCAGCAGTTGCGAAGATCTTACACAACCTGGCAAAAAATAGAAAATACCTGTAATGTGTCTGACGATTTTGTCTGAATGTCGGTGGCAATACGATATCCCACGAACATGCCATGAAAATTGCTAAGGCAAGTAATTCCGGAAGAATTACATCTTCAAATGTTATCTATGGTAATTTACTAGTTATTTGAAAACTAGTGACTTTGGGAAACCCCTCAAAAAGGACTCACCAGGATTTAGAACTGGTAGGATTACTAAGGCACAGTCACTTTAATTAGGAATATCAATGAATCGAGTCGTGGACAAATGGAACGTAATACAAATTTCCACTTTCAACTGTGCCTTCATTTACTTGAGAGTTTTTCGTGGTGAGTAAGCCGTAACTGTTATGGGGAAGAAAGATATGAGTCCTTATCTACCGTGAGAGGGTACTCCATAATCCTCCATGGAAGTCTACATGAAAGCTTTGAAGAGCGACGAGCTCATGTGAAGAAAATGGCATGAGTGCATCTTGGATGCGATCACAATCGCCAATAAGTACCATGGTACTTCCTGCAAGATGGTGTGTGTATTACATGTGTCGACTTGAACTGCGCCTGTTTTTATTGATGTGGCTGTGAACTTTCAATGCCAAGAGCACCAACCAGCTCTTAGGTGGAGATTCAAGAAGAAGGTGCTTCCCTTTCTTCCGGCAGGCAAGTATTAGACCTTTACTTTTAAAAATGTCGAACTCATGGATTTGTATTCTTTCCATTCCTTGAAATGAAAGTTATTCTAGGTTTCGTAAGATGAAGTCTGTCTAGCGCTATTCGGATTGAGTTCGGGTTGAGAGAATGACAGCATACTGGGTTTCACTTTAAAAATGAAATATTTATAGGGAACTTACCTGGCCTTGATGACATGCATTAATTAATGAAGAAGCAAGTAATTAATCGAAATCTGCTTTACCAAATGAAAGAGAAATTTGAACAGAAGCAAATCTTAGGAACTGAATACAGCAAGCCCTCGTCATTCGCTTGGGATACGTTCGTGAGACGCCCGCGAACGGGGAAACTGAGGAAGCTGATACTAAGGGCTTATGGGAAATGGGAGGATAAGTTTCCGACAGACAAAAAGAACCAAATTTCAACAAGAATAAATGATGGAAGAAACAATTGATGAATACATCAGTCGGGACTATATAGTGCTGCTACCCGCGAATGAAGAATCCGCGAATGGCGAGCGATTCTTATACTTTGAGATCATTGATGTCAAATTTTGCATTCTCTTGCTGGTTCAATGACATTCTGGAACATTGTACATTTCATTTTTTATGTATTGCTTCAATTACATGGCTCCTCTCAGCAAAAATAAAACCTGACAGTTACGAGAAAAGAATAAATTGTTTGGATAGGGTGGGCGTCGTTCTAGAGCAGCGACTCCCAAACAGTGGGTCGCTACCCACAGTTTGGATTTGGATTTCTGTGGGTCGCAAACTTTTCTGTACGTCAGCAAGTGGGTCGCGATTCTAAGAATTCTGGGAACCACTGTTCTGGAGGACCACGATTGAGGAAGCCGTTCTATTGCACTCCACTTTCAAACTTGTTCAGCGTGCATTTTTAGAGGCTTTATCAAAAAATACTTTTCGATCTCATACCATTATTTGTCTATCCATTGTTTTTCCCCAAGCTTTGCCTTATAGCTGGATATACGTCTTATAGCCTTATGAGTGATGGATCACAGAGGAGCATTGACGAAAATGAAGTGCCATATCAAGGGGGAGGTGTTAATTGATTTTGACCGCTTCCTCGATAAACTCGTTTTGAAGAACTTGATTCCGCCAGCGGAAGAAAAGGAATTTAGAATCAAGAAGCCATACCGAGACCAGATTGAGGACACTTTCACCTATCTTTCTACGAGAAACACCAAGGAGACATATTATGTTCTTTGCACCGTTCTGGAAGAAATGGGAAGAGGTGACATCGTGAACAAGTTTTCTGGTGAGGAATTTTCTTGAATTGNGAATGACGCCAGCCAACTTCTGAAGTCGAGCAGCGTAGACGACGGCAGTCACGGTGGTACCGGTTGGCAGGAGCTCATAGTACAACATTCCTTCTGAATCCCACCGACAGCAGAGAAGAACCTTCTTCTCGTGGAACCCTGGTTTCGGTTCGTGTGGCGGCAATTCTCCTCGTGGAAGCCACTGACTCTTGCGAGTATGGTTGACGTCGAGGACCCAGCTCTCATCTCCAGCGATAGCCGAGGTCGTTCAGATGGTTGCCGATGGCCATATGGGTGACTCCAAGTGTAGTCACCAATTCGCGAGTGGTGGCGTTCGGCTTCGCGTTGAGGGCGTTCCGCAGGGCTTCGTCAGAAAGTGTTGCAAGACTTTCTTTCCAACCTAATATATCACCTTTTACGTATCACAGGTGATATTTATGCAAACATGTTTTGTATTATCTTGACAATGATTTGCGTAAAAATGATATAAAATGGACAAGAAATTTACATTCATTTTACGTAAAATTAACATAAACATGCTGTTTGGGACATAAATGTCCGCCGGTTTCTTGTATGCAATGGCGCACATGCATCGCTGTGCACAGGTTTCTAGTGTAAGCTCCTGTGCGTTCTCTTTCACCTCAGGATTGTGTGTTGTGCTCGTTTACAATCCCGAGAGCTCAAAATGTGCTTCGTCTGACATAATGGGATTCGCGATAAATCTGTATTGTCACACATTGGGATACAAATTTCTCAAAATGTGATCCTGTTTTTGTTCGTCAGTTTCATTATGTTCCTAGAAGAATTGACTAGCGTATGGGAACATGTGTAAATCATCATGCTGGGAAACCCAATTTTGGGTTGCAATCGTGCCAACATAAGTAGCAAGGTTGTTGGATATGGAACCGGATGTTATTCCCGTCGGCTTTCATATTTCAGTCAACACAATTGATGGCTCACCATTCATATACAAGAATGACGTTTGAAAGATTTCGCAAGAATCTTAAGCAGACTGCCCCTCACGTGATCTTTCCAAAGATGCACAAAGGTCTTGAGCGTCTAAAAGTACCTGACCAAAAATTCGAGAATCCCATTAATATGGAGGACGACTTCGTGTCTGAAAGAGGGTGGCAATATGATATGCCACGAACTTGCTCCACACGACTAAGGCGAATAATTCTAGAAGAGGTGGTTCTCCAATTTTTGTCAAGTGAAAAATACCAGTGATTAGAAAACTAGTGACTTCGGGAAGCCCCTCTAAAAGAAATCGCTATGTTTGGTACAATTATTAACGCACAGGGACTTTAATTAGGCATTTACAGTAATTGAATCGTAGACAAATGGAATGTAGCAACTACACGCTTTCCTTGTTTTTAAGTTATATGAAGTATTTTTTATTCCTCCACGCTTCAAGCTTCATTTCGCAAGCTACCTATATATTTAGTGTATTCCAGACATGCTGTGAGAAATAAAAATTCTGAATGTACAAGGGACTTGAAGACGAACTCAGCATCTTCTGAATGGGATTGGTGTAGCTCATCTTCTATCCCCCTTACTAATCAACAGACATTGACCGAGGCTGCAGAAGCGAACAGATGTTTCTTTTCCCCGTGTATAACTTACTTTAACCGATTTATCCACAGAAGCACCGGGTCCAACGCATCAAAACGGAGGTACACCCCTTCATCGTGAACACTCAACGCCTAATCTTTCAGGGGCAAGGGAAAGGGTGGGGAGGTGAGTTCCTGTTCCTCACTCCAAAAATGCAGGTTGGGCAAGGTGAACAAATTCAGGCTGAAGCAACGTTGAAAAGCACCTTCATCTCTGTAACAAAAAATCAGGGGTGAGAGGGAGAGGGGGGAGAGGGGGGAGGAAATGAATGGCATACAAAAGTTGTAATAAGTACCCTTCTAGGTATAAGTACCCCTTCAAGACATGGCAAGAAAAGCGCGACAGGTTTTTTTAAAATAATCTTAGGATTTGGAATTTTCATTAGAAAACATGAAAAGGAAATTCTCACGTAATGTTCAGCCCTTAGACGCGCACATTCTCCCAGAATAGATCCGCAGCGCGTGTTGTTCTATGCTTTTCGTCTTGGACTTGAGGATTGTAATCAATTCAATTGAGTTCAATTGT
The DNA here is from genome assembly GCA_905338385.1 of Darwinula stevensoni. NCBI lineage: Eukaryota > Metazoa > Arthropoda > Ostracoda > Podocopida > Darwinulidae > Darwinula > Darwinula stevensoni. The sequence goes on from CAJPEV010003788.1 coordinate 11,038, forward strand.
TCACACTCAGCACTCGTACATGGTTAACTTTCCCCAAATCTCTCGCACGTATCTAGGCTATATGCACTTGTACGTGTCATTGGCAATTTCTCATGGTACAAAGCAGCCTGTCACATTTGAGTCGTGTCTCACTTTGTTCATCCAGATGTAGTGACATCAATTCCGCTGGCAAGAATGTATCCATTTACCTGCATATTCATTGATGATCGGGATGGATAGGGATTGTTGAATGTGATATTAATACTATTAAAGGGCCAAATAAGTGTTCCCATACTTTCCATTTATTCAGACTTTTATATTATTAAACCATTATTATTAAATGTATTACTACCAACCTGTGCGTCAGTACCTGGATAAGACTGTCTCAGGTGGTTAGATTGGACGCCTTGGATCGGTAGAGTTTCTACCTCGTTTTCCGGACTTCACCCCCTTGACTTTTTCCTTGGGGGGAGGGGAAGACTGTTGTCCGAGTTCAGGAACCCAATAACATCTAAGAATTGAGAAAACAGACCACTAACGCTTTGCAGCCAATCACAGTTGCGTGTTGCGATTTTTCGATATGGGTCACCACGTTTATGGCAGTAAAAAAAATGGTGCCACGCTGCTTTTTCGTGAACTCATTTTTTTCCAATCTGAAAAAGTGAGGCGGGAAAATCGGTCGCACAAAAAAAACACGTTGTGCTCTTTTTAATAGAAAAAAACGCCTCGGTTTTTTTTTAGTGTGAGCAAAATGCAGTTCATTTCTACTGCCTATATAATACTGTACCACATGCATTTATCAAGTAAATGTGAAAAATCGATTTTGAAAAGCCTTCGGATACTTTGGATCACCCTGTGTGCATGTCTTGATATTGCTTCAATAATAAAAGCACCTGAATTAGCGGGAAAGTGTTTTTTTTTTTAGCGACTCTGCATATGCAGTCATGCAAATGATATACGATCTGGTTTTTCTCATTTCTTCATATTGATCGTACGCAATTCATGCAGATGTGTTAAATAATGGTACTTTAGGCCTATCAGTCATCAGCAAATCATGAAATTCACATCCTTCGCTTTCATGCGCTGCAATGAGAGTATGTTGGATCCTCGCAGGTCGGACATTGGAGAGACAGGGAACATCGCAAGGGCACCTGCACAGGTACGGGAATTGTGTTACCACATGGAAGTGTAACTCTATTCAACAGATTGTAGGTCGAAAAGACCAATACAAATACTTTTCGTGCATTTCGTGCAGAGGGAAAAATGAAAAAGTGATAAAAGTGCGGCTTTATGTCTCCACGGAATCAGGTTTCTGCTCGAGTGTAATCCGTATATGAAGACCTATATTTTTCCAATCAGCATAATTTCCTTTTTCTTTTTTTGGTAATGTTCTATTGCAGACTTTGGCCTTACTCTTGAGTTAAATTTGAAGCTCAGAAAGACTTTCCATAAAAATGAAACAGTTTTCGGGCAAATCGTTTCGAGCTATCTACAGTATAGTTCGACTTAACAGGAATTGCCTCCACCCCTTGACAAAATATATAATAAATAAAAATAGAGGAAGATGTTTCTGTCCTAAAGACCCTGACACACAATGCAAAAGAACTTGCTAGCAAGCACTTGCCAACAAACTTGCCTCGTGTATATGTTATGCGTGATTCGTGCAACTGCTCATTGCGCGCATTTCGCAACGTTTTTGCCTATTTCATGAAAAAAGCAACTATCGTGGTTATTGCATGCAATGCCCAACTTTTTTTGCAAATTGCGTTCAATAGGCAAGAAAATGTTGCCGATTGCACGCCTTGAGCAATTGCTAAATTTTTTTAATCCGCTGTCCATTGAATTTCGATATTAGCAGAATTTAGACTTATCAGGATTCGAGTTAACGATTTTCCATTGCATTGCATTTATGGCATGGATGAATTCTTAAGTCTTAGGTCCTCTGAATTGCATTGCATTGCATCTCAAGCTGGATACGATAGAGCAGTGGTTCCCAATCGTTTTTTATTTGCAGAACACATAAGGACGAGGAAGAAAGCCAAAGAACACTAGAGTTTTCATTACCAGTTTTTCAAATTTTTTTTCTATGACTGTAATCAAAGGAAAAATTTTGGCCTTAAAAACAACGGTAGAAGTTGTGAGGTGGGGTTTGAAAAAAAATGCGTGGTATGCCTTAAAAAAAATATATGAGCTATGAAATTGCTCTTATCTTTTACTCAAGTAAATGACAGACATTCTGCAAAATTTTCAAGTTTTTTGAGCTACATAGAAATTGGCACCATATAATTCAAAAAGTTTGTTTTCCGAAATTTGTGCTTTTTGCATATTTCAAGTCATCGCATCTCCTTAAGTGGAATTGATTGGGACAAAAATGGGACACACATCATTATATCTTTTCCCGCTGATTCCGAAAACTTACATGATGGTAAGGTTTTATGAAGATGTTGACATTTTGAAAATATCTGAATATGGCAAAATTTGCTTTATTTCATTCAGTATCGCCTCGAGGGGAAAAGTATATGAAGTAACTTTGAAAGTCTAACCTTTTTAAAGAACAATGATGTTAGTTTTTCATGCTCGTCAAGGCCGAAAACATTTCGGCCCACATGAGCATGAAAAGGTGTCCTTTTTTTTTCGAAATTTCTGTCCTTTTTTCAAAATTTAACGAATTATTGTGCCAAAACGGCTTCATGCTCAAAGCCAAAATTTTCCATTCTTACTTTGGACCATGATGGGTACCACATGAACATTTTCCGTCAATATCGGAGGGGATCATGCTCCGGCCTCTGGCTGATTTGAGATGGAATGACAGAGGAGAAAAAGAGTGCCTGTTTCTTCTAACTATTGTTAGATAATATATCAATCTAATGAAATGAAATTATCACAATGACAATAAGACTTACATGCCTGAAATGACTTGACTCAATACAAGTGTGGTAAAATGCAACTCTCTGAGCACAAGCCATGCGGACTACTTGCTCAATTTGACTTCATTGCCTTGCACTTATCTCAATTCAATTGGTGACTGATAAGGCACTGGAAGCAAGGAATTTTGATATCTCTTAGGCGTTGAATACAGAGAGGAGGCTGAAAGAGCATGAGATCAGAATAAATGAACTTCAGAAACAACTCGGGAATGAGACATCTAAACGTCAAGTGGCAGAGCAAAGGAATCGCGAGATCGAGAAACAGGTAAATGATAATGTCTCTTATTTAATCCCATTCCTGAGGAGTTGGTATAATTTTTTGAATGAGTTAAAAGTAAGAAAATTACTTTTAATTGCAGCCGCAAGTGCTGCAGCAGAAGCTGTCGAATGCATCGACCGAGGAGAAGGAAGGGAAAGACATGCTCAAAATGGAGAAGAATGCACATGAAGAAACAAAGCGAAAGCTATCCGAGATCGAAAGAAAGCTCAAGGTCAGTGAAAAACAGGTGTCACGTTCTCTTCCCTATTCCTTGCCATATTGTTTTGTCGGCGTTAATGGACGAGAAAAGTTTGGCTCCATAGGTAGCAGAGTTGCAGAGACAGTTGGCCATTTTGAAGGAAGAACCTGCACCTGTTAATGCAAGGAACAAAGAGTTAGCCTCCCAAACTCTGATGCTGAGTGAAGATCCAATAGTCCTTCTGGTAGTACAGCGGATTCAGGTATCCACAAATCAAACCCCTTTCCATTTTTCCATTAAGGTAAGTTTGTATGAGGTTTGTATAAATGTGCTTGGAGGGGAGCCGTGGGGAGTGCTGCAGGAGTATGGGATTAACGGGGTAAAGGGTCACACGGTAATGGAGGATGGGGTCAGTTACTGCGGGCCATCCAATCCTTATACGGTACAGTGATTGCAGGAGTGAACGGGATAAGCTAAGGACTCGTTCCTGGCACGTATGGGACTCCGTCAGGGTTGAGTTCTCATACCTGGGAATATACTGAATTATAATCATGACAGGCTTACAGATATAGCAAATCACGCAATTGCGCATTTTTTTTAAATCTGCACTCGGCACGCGTATCTAACACCAAAGGATTCCTAGCGCACAGAAGACCGAATTTTTCTTTGAACCAGGCTGAATTCCGAGATATTAACACAATTGTTGCAAGATAACGCTTAGAAAACGTGCGTAATGTCATATGAACAAGGTCTGCCGGTTTCATTTGCCGGACCCGTGATTATACGTAGCACCTGATCAATAGAGGTAATTCACCCGGTGAATAGAAACATGACGATGGTGTAAGAGTGACAAAAGAGCACATCATTCTGCAATTCTGCGTTTCGGAAGACAGACCTCCGCAAGGAAACTGCGGTGTGAATGGCAAATGGCGACGAACTGACGGTGCGCCCAGTATTTCCTCATGGACGCTTAAAATCACTGGATTCCAGACAGGAGGCGGGAGGCACTACAGTGAGCGATGCCACCATTCCCTTGCGAGTACAAAGGCAACCCCCGTCTCCTCGTTCATCCGATAGATGGGGAGACGAGAGCGAATCTCAGATTGTCCGTGAGAGTTGCCTTCCCTCCCTTACGTGAGATCAATTTGCAAATTTCTTCTCGAATCATCCTATGATGATAAGGAAGAGTTCTGTCGAAACCCAAAGTTCATATCTGTAAGCGTTTGGCCTGTAGAGCTATCACACACACACACACACACACGCACACACACACACGCACACACACACACACGCACACACACACACACACACGCACACACACACACGCACACACACACGCACACACACACACAAATGAATCAATTGTTGCTCGGCCTAGCTAGCGGCCCAGAATCGCGCACGCTACATGTTGAACGACGAATCAAAATAATGTGACGGATAAGGATGGCATCGAGAGGGTCGGACTGAATGTCCGGGGTTCGGTGGTGTAGTGGTAGCACACCTGGCCGGCAATCAGGAGGCCCGGGTTCAATTCCCGGCCGTTCCTTGGGTTCTTTCGTCCTCTCATGCCGTTCGTCCGAGGAACATTCCCCCCGTAACATCTGGTGCTCAGCGGTGGGATCGGCCCACACCTCCGGAGAGACTGGGTGGTTGACCGACCGAGGGAGAATTCCGGCAACGGTGAAGTCTGGAGGACCAGACTTAGTTACGAGAGGGAGTGGTGTGACGGATAAGGATAGCATTCGAGAGGCTCAACTGAATGTGCAGGGTTCGGTGGTGTAGTGGTAGCACACCTGACCAGCAATCAGGAGGCCCGGGTTCAATTCCCGGCCGTTCCTTGGCTTCTTTCGTCCTCTCATGCCGTCCGTCCGAGGAACATCCCCCCCGTAACAATAATTTAATAAAATCATAGGAACCGAAACGACAATGCAACATAGCGCGACCAAATCATTTCACCTTATTCAGCTCAATCAGCACGTCATTGGAGCATGGAGAACAAAGAACTCATATTCAAACCAAATATGGCCAAAAAGCCATATTCTACATAGGGATGCAATTTGAAAGCAGCATGGCACGCGTGCATCCGTTCGAATCGCGGATGAGCAAAGGAAAGCACTACCATGTCAGGCGGCTCTGGGATAAAAGGGAAAACAATGAGGGGAGAGTGAGCAAAGAAGTGGAGGAGCGTCTTCAAGCCTTTAGCTTGAAGCCATAGGGGGAGACATGTGGGAGATGAGTCAGTAGGTAGGTAGGTAAGTGGGTGTGGGGGGTGTGGTCAGGTTGGAGATGGGTCCACTTGAAGCCAAATGGTGAAGGGACGCTTATCCGAGTGGACCCATCTCAACCTGACCAGTTGAGATAGTGGGTGGGGGTTTTTGCCTATTTCCTCCTCTAGAACTCTGAAATGAAATTATCCATTGTCTTACCTTATTCAGATGCCTGATCTGCTAGCCTTCATAAAGGAAAACAAGGACAAGCTCATCGTCATCCATGTCTACTCACACGCACGTGTGAAGATTGTAGATGTGGAGAAGATAAAAAGGAGAATTGTGGAAAAATTGAGTCATGCAGTCTCCCTGGATGCAGATTTGGATGATACTGAAGTAATGGAGTTCTTCAGGTTAGACAAGAAAGAGAGTGACTATTTTATTATGGTGTTGTCACAGACGCAGGCAGATTTAGATGCCATTCATGGATATTTTTCCAATTGGGAATTTTCCAAAGCAAAAAAAACCAAAAGATTTCTTCGAAATCTTTTGGTTTTTGTTCGTACTTGTACTTGTTACTTGTTGGTACTTGGTACTTTTGGCGTTGTTTCCGTGGGCATTTTTTCGTATCGGCATTCTTGGCAAACGGGTCAGATGCTGGGACTTTATACTCATCAGATGCTGGGACTCGTTGAAGTTTTTTTTTTCCAACCGTCTGCTCATGCTGTTTTTCCAACAGCATGAGCTAGACGGATTCACGCAAATCCTCTCGCACATTCTCATTCCTCATTCCCCTTCCCCTCTCCCCTCCACTAAGCCTCTCCTGCCAGCACTTGCATGGCATCCGCCTTCTCCTCTCCTGTATCGCCGTCTCGAAGTGTGGACAATTGGGACATGCAGTCAACTCGCGTTAATCCGAACGCCGGTAATCCGGATCTTTCGGCAATACGGACATCTGGAATATTCCCGGCAGAAGTCCCATAGAATTGATGAATAGATTTTAAAAAATCAGCGAATTTAAAAATCAGCGAATGCCCCACATAATACGAGGTATTCAAATAAGACATACTGTTCCAAATGTATTTTGAACTCCCAGTTATCTAAAGCACGCATCATGTCATCAGAAGCTCCAATTTTCCCTCAGCGACAATTTCTGTGAGTTCTGCTACATAGGATTCAAGAGAAAATCGCCTTTAGAATTTTAAGCGCTCGCGTATACAGCCTTGCACTAGACGTGGATCGAATTATTAGGATCGATCTCATCCGAGGATTGGGCTATTGAGATTCAAGTTCGTGGTCAGATGCAAGGCGAACACTTCATCGGATACCTCGAGTTCTCGAGCTTAGAGACCTAAACGGTCTGCTGTCAAGCCCGATCGTTCCGACACGATCCGGGAAGAGGAAGCTATTGAGTTCGGGAAACGATGCCACGTGCTCAACAATGGAGGCTGCCTCGCTTCTCCCACCTTTTAAAGGAGTCCAACCATACCAAACTGGATTAAATATTTGCTCATTCGATATCTTATGAAGGGTTGAGGATAGGTCTTCCATCCTTGCAAGATTTTCTTTCTCTTACGTGGTCTTTCCAAACTGAGCTTTGCCACGAGTCTTATTCTCAAGCATTCAATTTCTCATATTCAATCACCTGTATTCAACCCGTATTGTTGTACCCCTGTATTGTTTTTCCCTAAATAAAGCTTCAAAATTAAAACGAAGCTCGTTTACTTCAATTGATTCTATTACATTGCAAAAGCTGCTCGAAATGCTGATGAATCGCGTCAATTGTCACTTTTCTCCAGAGATATGAAGCTTTCATTAATTAAGTTCATCGGTCATTGACGAGAATCACCTGCCGAGACTCTTACAACTACTCCACCCATGAGTGTCTGGTTGCCCCTTAGGCCTTGAAGAGTTTGAACATCATTACTTCAGCTGATCAGTTCAGCACGAGGCGATACAGTGCCATATAGAGCTCGGCCGACGATCAAATTCCGGGTCGGGTGTTGGACGTGTGATTCCACTCTAGCGGACCAGGTCGGATTCGAAAAATTAATCCGTGTAGGCCTCTGACAGCGGAGAGGTTAGAGGAGAGCAAGAAAAACGAACAGAAATAAGGAGGAAATCATAAGCGAGTAGTATGAGGAAAAAAACAGGGAAGGATCGCTGGCGCCTCACATCTGTGGACAGGGGGTAGCGGGTAGGGAAAGAAAATCTAGGCAAATGAGAGACTACAAGAGGAGAGCGAGGGAGGAAATGATAGTGCGTCGTCTGCTGCAATTTACATATACAGAAACGAGGACACCATTCAATAACCTAGAAAGACGATTCAAGTGCCATCTAAATCGTGGATCAATCTGCCATATGATGCGCGGAAGCAGTGTGGGGAATTATGGGAGGGAGGAGGCATGCAGGGGAAAACGTGACCGTTTCCTGCAGGATTCTCCGACTTGACATCAGTCAAAGCAATATAAATCAGAAAATTATGAATATAATTGGCGTAGCCCTTCATGACAGTCGTCCTTGTCCGGCTTGATGACGTCATCCAGTATAAGGGAAATGGCTGCATTTCCCAACCTCAAAAGAATCCAATAATCTACTATGGATCCGTGGTTCCGTTTTGTGTGCTTCAGTTTTAAACTATATGTGTCATTCGAAACCCGTTGGCGATAACTATTGGGTCGAGAGCTCAAAAAGTTCAACCATTTTCACATCATGAGGCCTACTTTCCGTGATAAGAATGACATCGTACTGAATGCCTTCCTGATTGAAGTTGAACTCCTATTCTACGGCGGGATCTACAGAACGTGCGAGGAAGAGAGATCTTCTGGAGTCACAATCACAGTGGAATGAAGAGCATGACGACGTTCACAAAACGCTGCTTCGCAGGCTGCTTCCAGGAACTGACAAAGAAAGAGCAGAAAGTCATTCAAGAAATGTTTGGGTTCGACTTATTTCAACCCGTGCACGCACGGGAGCATGATTCATTACGGAGTACTGTCAGGAAAAGCATTTCTCATGTCATTTTCTCTATTTAATTAATTGTGTCATTCTCTTGTGAACCATTTCCACCAAAACGACCCCTGGACATGAAGCAGACTGGGTGGCATTTAATTTTTGGCTATTGTCCCTGAACAGAAAAAACGTCAGTTGAGCAGTTCTCAGATTAGGACCTCACTGGTATCAGAATTTTAAAAAATCCATAAAAGAAGGACATTTATACGCGTAATAGGTTGATTGCCACCAAAGTTCGCTGATGTGTATCATTGGGGAGCTGTCCTGTCGGGGAATTGACCGTCGTGGAATTGACTGGACAACATGTTATGCACATGTTTGTGGATTTTTCTTTTATTATTTTATTAGCTGAATTGATTTAAAAGCAACAGACAAGGGAAGCCATTTCATGTTACTTCATGATTCACTCCTGTACCACATACCTCCATACGGAATACCCATACGGTATTCCCCGTATGGTAAAAGTTTTTTAAATCGAAATCCCCAATTGGAAAAATATCCATGAATGGCATCGAAATCTGCCTGCGTCTGTGACAATACCATAATAAAAAAGTCACTCTCTTTCTTGTCTAACCAGAAGAACTCCATTACTTCAGTATCCTCCAAATCTGCATCCAGGAAGACTGCATGACTCAATTTTTCCACAATTCTCCCTTTTATCTTCTCCACATCTACAATCTTCACACGTGCATGTGAGTAGACATGGATGACGATGAGTTTGTCCTTGTTTTCCTTTATGAAGGCTAGCAGATCATCAGGCATCTGAATAAGGTAAGACAATGGATAATTTCATTTCAGATATCAGAGGATGAAATAGACAAAAAAAACCCCACCCGCTATCTCAACTGGTCAGGTTGAGATGGGTCCACTCGGATAAGCGTCCCTTCACCATTTGGCTCCAAGTGGACCCATCTCCAACCTGACCCCCGCCCCCACCTACCTACCTACCTACCGACTGACTCATCTCCCCCTGTCTCCTCCTATCCCTCCTAATCCTAATCCCTCCTATCCGTTCACCCTTTTCCTATTCCCCTCCCTGGGATTCGAACCAGCATCCCCTGCATTGAAGCTGAGCTCCCTCCCACTACATCATACACCACCCATCATATACTCCGTTTCTTATTGAATATAGTTCCTTCAGTCCTTGGCTCCTCCTCCTCTTCTATAGCCCTGCACTGCAGCCATGCATCATCCCGCGGTTCTCTTCCCCCCCTCCTTTCGCACCGCACCGGCACCGGCATTGAACACCTCCTGATGCCTGACGTATAATTCTCTCTCAGAATAGATCCGAAATTAAAGGGAAGAATGAATGCGGAGCGAGAATGACACCCGGGAATGACACCCAGGGCTTGCATTGCATTGACGCGTCAGCTAGTAGCTGTTAGTGACAGCAAAGACAGCAAAGTGTCATTCATTGTGAAATAAATCATTGTTTCTCAAGATGATAATCCTGGGATGCATAAATATTATATGCAAATTGGTAAACGCGAGTTCTGAAGCGCAGAGGGAAAATTCTGAGAATAAAGGCCATTCCTTGGGTCCTCCCGTCACCGTCCAGGTGCGAGTGCGAAAAGAAAATGAGATGTAGGGAGCATCAATCAAATCGGCTGTTCCAGAAACGGAGTATATGATGGGTGGTGTATGATGTAGTGGGAGGGAGCTCAGCTTCAATGCAGGGGATGCTGGTTCGAATCCCAGGGAGGGGAATAGGAAAAGGGTGAACGGATAGGAGGGATTAGGAGGGGGGGGGGGGGGGGGGGGGGGGGGGGTAAGAAAGATGTCCTCCCTGCCCTGGAAAGGTATTTTTAGAATTCTGGGAAGCTTGAAAGGAGAAGACGCTCCTCCGCTTCTTTGCTCACTCTCCCCTCATTGTTTTCCCTTTTGTCCCAGAGCCGCCTGACATACTAGTGCCTTCTTTTGCTCATCCGGGATTCGAACGGATGCACGCGTGCCATGCTGCTTTCAAATTGCATCCCTATGTAGGATATGGCATTTTGGTTTGAATATGAGTTCTTTTTTCTCCATGCTCCAATGACGTGCTGATTGAGCTGAATAAGGTGAAATGCCATAGGTCGCGCTATGTTGCATTGTTCTTATTTTGATGTTTTGCATGTTCCTATGATTTTATTAAATTATTTTGCTTCGCCGTTCAACATATAACGTGCGCGATTCTGGGTCGATAGCTAGGCCGAACAACAATTGATTCTTTTTTGTTTTGTTTGTGTGTGTGTGACAGCTCTACAGGCCAAACGCTGACAGATATGAACTTTGGGTTTCGACAGAACTCTTCCTTATCATCCGAGGATGTTTCGAGATGAAATTTGCAAATCGATCTCATGTAAGGGAGGGAAGGCAACTTTCACGGACAATCTGAGATTCGCTCTCGTCTCCCCATCTATCGGATGAACGAGAAGACGAGGGTTGCCTTTTTACTCGAACCGGTTGAACACGCTCTTAAGTTCCTGTGGAGGCCAGGAAAAAAGAATAGCATCGTCAGCAAAAAGACATCATTGATGCTGAACCCCTCGAGGCCCATGCTTAGTCTACAGATCTCCTGTAGAAAATGAAAAATAAAGGAGTGAGAACGCAACCCTGACGGAGTCCCATACGTACCAGGAACGAGTCCTTAGCTTATTCCGTTCACTCCTGCAATCACAGTACCGTATAAGGATTGGATGGCCCGCAGTAACTGACCCCATACTCCTGCAGCACTCCCCACGGCTCCCCTCGAAGCACTTGTATACAAACCTCATACGAGCTTACTTTAATGGAAAAATGGAAAGGGGTTTGATTTGTGGATACCTGAGTCAGCTGTACTGCCGGAAGGATTATTGGATCTTCCCTCAGCATCAGAGTTTGGGAGGCTAACTCTTTGTTCCTTGCATTAACAAGTGTAAGTTCTTCCTTCAAAATGGCCAACTGTCTCTGCAACTCTGCTACCTATGGAGCCAAACTTTTCTCGTCCATTAACGCCGACAAAACAATATGACAAGGAATAGGGAAGAGAACGTGAGAACCTGTTTTTCACTGTCCTTGAGCTTTCTTTCGATCTCGGATAGCTCTTGCTTTGTTTCTTCATGTGCATTCTTCTCCATTTTGAGCATGTCTTTCGCTTTCTTCTCCTCGGTCGATGCATTTGACAGCTTCTGCTGCAGCACTTGCGGCTGCAATTAAAAGTAATTTTCTTACTCTTAACTCATTCAAAAAATTATGCTCTTCAGGAATGGTATAAAATAAGAGACCTTATCTTTTAGCTGTTTCTCGATCTCGCGATTCCTTTGCTCTGCCACTTGACGTTTAGATGTCTCATTCCCGAGTTGTTTCTTAAGTTCATTTATTCTGATCTCATGCTCTTTCAGCCTCCTCTCTGTTTCCAACGCCTAAGAGATATCAAAATTCCTTGCTTCCAGTGCCTTATCAGTCACTAACTGAATTGAGATAAGTGCAAGGCAATGAAGCCAAAGTGAGCAAGTAGTCCGCATGGCTTGTGCTCAGAGAGTAGCATTTTACCACACTTGTATTGAGTCAAGTCATTTCAGGCATGTAAGTCTTATTGTCAGTGTGATAATTTCATTTCATTAGATTGATATATTATCTAACAATAGTTAGAAGAAACAGGCACTCTTTTTCTCCTCTGTCATACCATCTCAAATCAGCCAGAGGCCAGAGCATGATCCCCTCCGATATTGACGAAAAATGTTTATGTGGTACCCCTCATGGTCCAAAGTAAGAATGCAAAATTTTGGCTTTGAGCATGGAGCCGTTTTGGCACGATAATTCGTTAAAGTTTGATAAAATGACAGAAATTTCGAAAAAAGGACACCTTTTCATGCTCATGTGGGCCGAAATGTTTTCGGCCTTGACGAACGCAGCGAACATCATTGTTCTTTAAAACGGTTAGACTTTCAAAGTTACTTCATATACTTTTCCCCTCGAGGCGATACTGAATGAAATAAAGCAAATTTTGCCATATTCAGAAATTTTCAAAATGTCAACATCTTCATAAANTGAAGAAAGATGCCCTGGAAAGGTATTTTTAGAATTTTGGGAAGTAAAGGCTTGAAGACGCTCCTCCACTTCTTTGCTCACTCTCCCCTCATTGTTTTCCCTTTTGTCCCAGAGCCGCCTGACATACTAGTGCCTTCTTTTGCTCATCCGCGATTCGAACGGATGCACGCGTGCCATGCTGCTTTCAAATTGCATCCCTATGTAGAATATGGCTTTTTGGCTTTTTGGTTTGAATATGAGTTCTTTTTTCTCCATGCTCCAATGACGTGCTGATTGAGCTGAATAAGGTGAAATTCCATAGGTCGCGATATGTTGCATTGTTCTTATTTTGATGTTTTGCATGTTCCTATGATTTTATTAAATTACTTTTGCTTCGCCGTTCAACATATAACGTGCGCGATTCTGGGCCGATAGATAGGCCGAGCAACAATTCATTCTTTTTTGTTTTGTTTGTGTGTGTGTGACAGCTCTACAGGCCAAACGCTTACAGATATGAACTTTGGGTTTCGACAGAACTCTTCCTTATCGAGGCTCCTACAAAGCTCTACTTTAAACGTTTAGCTAGAGTACATTCCCTCCCTTCCGTTGAAAGTGCCTGTTAGACTCTAAGCGAGAGCAGAGGGGTAGATAGCCTACTTGCTCTTCTGCTCCCAACCCTTTTTACTCGAACCGGTTGAACACGCTCTTAAGTTCCTGTGGAGGCCATTAAAAAAGAATAGCATCGTCAGCAAAAAGACATTGATGCAGAACCCCTCCAGGCCCATGCTTAGTCTACAGACCTCCTGTAGAAAATGAAAAATAAAGGAGTGAGAACGCAACCCTGACGGAGTCCCATACGTACCAGGAACGAGTCCTTAGCTTATTCCGTTCACTCCTGCAATCACAGTACCGTATAAGGATTGGATGGCCCGCAGTAACTGACCCCATACTCCTGCAGCACTCCCCACGGCTCCCCTCGAAGCACTTGTATACAAACCTCATACGAGCTTACTTTAATGGAAAAATGGAAAGGGGTTTGATTTGTGGATACCTGAGTCAGCTGTACTGCCGGAAGGATTATTGGATCTTCCCTCAGCATCAGAGTTTGGGAGGCTAACTCTTTGTTCCTTGCATTAACAAGTATAAGTTCTTCCTTCAAAATGGCCAACTGTCTCTGCAACTCTGCTACCTATGGAGCCAAACTTTTCTCGTCCATTAACGCCGACAAAACAATATGGCAAGGAATAGGGAAGAGAACGTGACAACCTGTTTTTCACTGTCCTTGAGCTTTCTTTCGATCTCGGATAGCTTTTGCTTTGTTTCTTCATGTGCATTCTTCTCCATTTTGAGCATGTCTTTCGCTTTCTTCTCCTTGGTCGATGCATTTGACAGCTTCTACTGCAGCACTTGCGGCTGCAATTAAAAGAAATTTTCTTACTTTTAACTCATTAAAAAAATTATGCTCTTCAAAAATGGTATAAAATAAGAGACCTTATCTTTTAGCTGTTTCTCGATCTCGCGATTCCTTTGCTCTGCCACTTGACGTTTAGATGTCTCATTCCCGAGTTGTTTCTTAAGTTCATTTATTCTGATCTCATGCTCTTTCAGCCTCCTCTCTGTTTCCAACGCCTAAGAGATATCAAAATTCCTTGCTTCCAGTGCCTTATCAGTCACTAACTGAATTGAGATAAGTGCAAGGCATACTTCGGTTTCACTCGTTCATCAGGCGTACCGAACACGAGTCTCTCATCGTAAAATGGTGTGAACATAACTCAGTTCAGTAAAGTCCGTACATTCAGAATAACAGTCACACTATTAAAGTAAAGTAAAGATTGATATATTTTCTAACAATAGTTAGAAGAAACAGGCACTCTTTTTCTCCTCTGTCATACCATCTCAAATCAGCCAGAGGCCAGAGCATGATCCCCTCCGATATTGACGAAAAATGTTCATGTGGTACCCCTCATGGTCCAAAGTAAGAATGCAAAATTTTTGGCTTTGAGCATGGAGCCATTTTAGCACGATAATTCGTTAAAGTTCGAAAAAAGGACAGAAATTTCGAAAAAAGGACACCTTTTTATGCTCATGTGGGCCGAAATGTTTTCGGCCTTGACGAACGCAGCGAACATCATTGTTCTTTAAAAAGGTTAGACTTTCAAAGTTACTTCATATACTTTTCCCCTCGAGGCGATACTGAATGAAATAAAGCAAATTTTGCCATATTCAGAAATTTTCAAAATGTCAGCATCTTCATAAAACCTTACCATCATGTATGTTTTCGGAATCAGCGGGAAAAGATCTAATGATGTGTGTCCCATTTTTGTCCCAACCAATTCCACTTAAGGAGATGCGATGACTTGAAATATGCAAAAAGCACAAATTTCGGAAAACAAACTTTTTGAATTATATGGTGCCAATTTCTATGCAGCTCAAAAAACTTGAAAAATTTGCAGAATGTCTGTCATTTACTTGAGTAAAAGATAAGAGCAATTTCAAAGCTCATATATATTTTTTTAAGGCATACCACGCATTTTTTTCAAACCCCACCTCACAACTTCTACCGTTGTTTTTAAGTCCAAAATTTTTCCTTTGATTACAGTCAGAAAAAAATTTGAAAAACTGGTAATGGAAACTCTAGGGTTCTTTGGCTTTCTTCCTTGTCCTTATGTGTTCTACAAATAAAAAACGATTGGGAACCACTGCTCTATCGTATCCAGCTTGAGATGCAATGCAATGCAATTCAGAGGACCTAAGACCTAATAATTCATCCATGCCATAAATGCAATGCAATGGAAACTCATTAACTCGAATCCTGAAAAGTCTAAATTATGCTAATCTCGAAATTCAATGGACAGCGGATTAAAAAAATTTAGCAATTGCTCAAGGCGTGCAATCGGCAACATTTTCTTGCCTATTGCTCGCACTTTGCAAAAAAGTTGGGCATTGCATGCAATTAGCACGAGAGTTGCTTTTTTATGAAATACGCAAAAGCGTTGCGAAATGCGCGCAATGAGCAGTTGCACGAATCACGCATAACATATACATGAGGCAAGTTTGTTGGCAAGTGCTTGCTAGCAAGTTCTTTTGCATTGTGTGTCAGGGTCTTTAGGACAGAAACATCGTCCTCTATTTTTATTTATTAGATATTTTGTCAAGGGGTGGAGGCAATTCCTGTTAAGTTGAACTATGTTGTAGATAGCTCGAAACGATTTGCCTGGTCTCTTAACCTCTTCAGACCCATGGCATGTACACATGCCAAATATCAGATTTTCAAAACCTCTGCTCAAATCTCTTTTTCGTCGTAAATCACGCTGTCATCCATATCAGGATTAACCTGCGCCTCATTGGACTCTGTCTACTTCATAGCAGAGGCTTTTGGACTTATGGGAGTATGGCGTCACGCGTCGTCTGCGGTCATTATAGCTCTTTTCGATTGCTAATTATTGACCTCAAAGTTATGATGCACGTTGAATTGCATTGATAAAAAAGTGTGGGAAACTATTTAGAAGTAAAGGAAAATCTGACCTTTACAGAGTTCTTATGGGATAGGTCAAACTGTAGATAAATGCATGTACACATGCCGCAAGGCATTGCACCAGTTCATTTCCGTTTCTGTTCAATTACACAGAACTCCTTGATCAGCTTGGAGACGGTGACATTGATCTACCTGAGAACTATGATGATGCGCTCTAACGCTCCCAGCACAGGCTGTCGAAACCGAAGAGGAAGACCAGAAATAAGACTAAGACATGGACAGCGGCAGATTCAGGGGAGGAGTGGCACCCCCATGATTGTTTCAGGTAGTCCCAGACAATCTCTTCCAGTTCATTCTCTCAGGTTACAGGAAGCATGCTCCCCCCTCCCCGAAAAACGCTTGGATCTGCCGCTGGACATGGATGTCATATGACAGGAAGATACCTCCAGCTTCATTACCCGCAAAGGAAGCCACATCTTGTGGTGCTGTTCGCACACCGGATGCTTGTAAAAGTCAGAACCACAGCATGGGGGACAAGTATTTAGAAATTACTGACCTCTTCGAATGGGGTGGAGGAGGAGGCTAAGGAGAGTGTTGGGGTACCGCGATGCTTCAGTTTTATCGACATACCGTCCAGTCCAAATTCATACTATTTTCGACACAATGACTGTGATAGGGTCAAGAAACTT
>CAJPEV010003789.1:0-27757 GCA_905338385.1 Darwinula stevensoni
GTGTCGAGGCGACGGCACACACTGGAAATAATAATGGTGAAGACCAAACAGCCCCCCCAAAAATATAATTTTAAATTTTCATAAATGATACACGCAATAAGAACACCTAAGGTGCAATCCTATATAGGTTACCGGCGATCCTGACCTCGTCGACGATCAAGCGCTCCACCACCTCACTCTGATTGAATCCTCGGGCTCGGGGAACTGCCCGGCCGTACGAAAGCCTCGAATGAGGAACGACAAACAACGAATCGAGCAATTCGAGAACGAATGAATTCGTCTCGTGGATCCCGAGTGGCGGGGGAAGGAAGGCAATTTCTTTTTCGGTCCGATGTATCGATTCACTATTCGATAGTTCAGATCCATCGATGTTTTTAAAACTGCCATCGTGACAGCCCTAGCAGCTACTCCAATTAAAAGAAATTTCATGCACCGGTCGGAATTCGACGGTCGGTCGGCTGAACTCGTCTTCATTTTCACTTTCCCAGCGCGCCCAGATCCCATCTGACGGCAATTGCTACAAAATGTTTCATAAACAAATCGGGAGTGGCCAATCTAGCAGTTTCTGTTTCGTTACGGTACGTAATTTGGATTCTGTTTCGTCACCCGGCCCTGGTCACACCAGGCACTGTTCGTGAAGCCCGCGCAATGTCCCTTTAAGCGTCATTAGCAACACTAATGAGTCATTAATGAGTCATCAATGAGACATCCGCGCGGAAAACCGGGAAAAGAGCGAAGCCTCTCCCCTCTAAAGTCGCACGAGGGAATCGGAACTCCCATCATTCGTAATGCGATTCTCGTCCGAGCAACAAAAGCCATCAATCGAACGGAAGCACGCCATAAAAATGAAGAAGTACCGATGCTTGTTGCCATCTCGAGCAAATACAGAAAT
This sequence comes from Darwinula stevensoni, assembly GCA_905338385.1. NCBI lineage: Eukaryota > Metazoa > Arthropoda > Ostracoda > Podocopida > Darwinulidae > Darwinula > Darwinula stevensoni. The sequence continues at coordinate 893 of CAJPEV010003789.1, forward strand.
GAGACGAAACGCTTACTGCTCCACAGAATCAATCCGAACAGATGCGTTTCCCATGCACCTATTTCAGGATCTGGATGGAATTCTATGGAATTCTACGGAATTCTATGGAATTCTACGGAATTCTATGGAATTCTACGGAATTCTATGGAATTCTACGGAATTCTCATCGAGTCAAAGCAATAAGAACCCCATAACGGTTTTTTTCTTTCCATTCTCCCCAGTACACTTAGAAAAAGAGGAGCGAATTTTCTCACAAAAAAAAGAGTTTGAGAGAGTCGCTAACTCCAGTTTCACCCCCCTTTCACTCTGGGAAAAATGCGAATTTGCTCCATCACCAAGGAGTAAAAGTGCTCCCCTCAGAAAGAGATAGGCATGTCATGTCATCATGCTGCTTTCGCTCTCGATTCTGTAAGTACACGCCTACATCTAACTGTACTGATTACAGTACATGTCAGAGGATGGACCACCTCTTACGGTTCTATGTGCTAAGTGTCCGCGATATCAGTTCTTCGTTTCCTCGTTCTCTCACCAAGTTGAGGAATAAGTCGAATTGCACGGACACCCCTTATGTATTCTAGATCTCCTCTGCGGATGAAACTATTCTATTTTTTTTCAATTATAAAGTTAGGAGCTAAAGGTATGGTAAGCCCCGCTGTCACGTGACTCTCGCCCACCATGGTGAATCCTCCCAACATGAGGACTGGCAGAGAGCAAGACCCTCATGATGCTTATGAAGAGCGAAATCTATAGGGTCCTAGCCGTTTTACTTCGTGAGTCAGTGAGGTGTGATTTTATTTAAGTCGATATGATATTTATCAGGTCATCCCATAAGTAATGCGATTTTTTCGCATTGCCAAACTTGTGTCTTGTTTATACGCGTATCTGTGCACATCTCATGAAATATTTCTATGCTAACTCGTCTAGACGTTAGTCTTCAGTCTACGTGTAGGTTTTAACGAGTTAACAGCGCTCCGTTTTTCTTAGACGTTAAAAACAAGATGGAGGCGTCAGAGGAACACATTCGGTATATAATGCTTTATGAATTTAAGAAAGGGAATATGATACATCCTATCGGAAGGGACAGAGGCCCCGAAGATGAAAAGGCGTTTGCGGATCCAGCTGGCCGGAAGGGCCTTATCAGGTGGAGGCAAGAGTTGGCGGGGGTGCGCGAAGGGCAGCTTGAGGGTGCAGGCCAAGCAGATGAGAAAAATCTTGTGGTAGGAATATGAGATTCTTTATGGCCTTGGCTCCATGAATCTGTCCCGAATATGTGGCTAACAAATGAAGAAGTGTCCAAGTTCATCGATTCCTATAATGACACGAGGCGAGACTTACGACGAGCCACTGAACAATCCCGCGAGAGATGACTCCCGGGAAAGAGGGAAGAGAACTTTCGCGAGCTGTGCGAAAAACGAGACCCTTGCCTCCATCTAGTGGCCTGGCAAAGAACTTGAAGGTGTTCACTTCCATACGAGAGATGAGGGAGCATTTGGCGAGTGATACGGGAGAACATTTGAAAAGCTCACAGTGTGCTCACTTTTTACTCCCTGAACGCTAGGAATTTTCCAAGAGTGCAGCACTGGTTGGAATTGCGCCAGATGGAAACTCCTTTCATCTACAGCAGGCCTTTTTGCACCTAAGGACCCCCCCAACCCCGGTTATCAGATACTTTGGAGCACCTGGATTTGCGATTATAAATGATATTTTTCGGGAGCCACCTTCAATCATATATTAAACTTTCCATGGACCCCAGGTTAAGAATCCCTTATCTACAGCGTCCCGATGGCGACGGGGAAGTGCGAAGGGAAACTTTTCCTCGAGTCCAATTTTAAAAAGAGCCCTCAAGGTTTCAATTTCCCTTCAGTTTAGCGAGGCCAAAATTAAACGGCAAGTTCCCCGTAATTTCCGCATCTCAGAGCTGCAAACTTGATGGACGAGCGCCTGGCACCCCTAACAAGAAAATTCCTAATAGAAATTTCATAATAAATGTGCAGGACTGAATTTTACAGCTCTGCTAAGCCAGCTCTGCTGGCTTAGCAGAGTTTGAGGGTTTGTCTGCGAGTTTGAGGGATCTGTCGTCAGTACTGTAAAGTACTGTCGTTATTCCGAAGAGCTAAAATCTCCATCTGTAGCCATGAGAGCACTCAAATTGATGAAGGGAATTTTGACACAGCTTTGGGAAAACGAAAATTAAGAAACACTGGACGACCGGATTGCTCACCTGCAAAGTAAGAAGGATCGAGGGAAGTCATTTCCCCGAAAGGTCGGAAACAATTTCAGCATTTGACGCAGATCTGACCGGCAGATGTCTCTGCTCGCAGAGTTACACGGATGCCGGAGTGTTGCAACCGTGAATCGACACCATCAGCTACTGCTTGCTTTTTCTTTCGTGTTAGCACTGGCCTGAGGGAGGAGAAAAATCCTCGTCGTCACTTTCCAGGAAATATTCAAATATAGAAGGAATGCGCAATAAAAGATACAATGGCATTATGAGGCAAGATTATTCTCTTTAGTATACGGTTGAGAAGAGCGCTTATTTCTATTAATAACATTCCGCATTCGTAGCAAATGAAACAACCTTCCTCGTCACGCGGAACACACATTGGATCTGCGATAATAACAGGCGGAAATAATTACGAGGCGAAACGGAATTGAAAAGGAGCACGGACACCGCAAACCAGAGGGTCAGGGACGAGATTGGAGCGAGCGGGAAGGACCGATGCGGCCCGAAAAGGACCAATGCGGCCCGAAAAGGACCAATGCATCCATATCCGAGGCGCTGTGGGCGAGGCAGTGCAGCGTGGTGGCGCCTTGGCGGGTCCGGATCTTAAGGGATGCGAGGGGTTTTCCTTTCTTTCATTTCTCGTGTAAATGACTTAGCCCGAGACGGACGCCCGTCACGGAATGCGAACATTTATAATCCCGAAGGATTGTTCGAAGGCAAAGGAGTATCGTCTGTGAAGAACGTGATGGTCTCTGTTAGAACTAAATTGAACCAACTGGCCTTTAGCGAAGGTCAAACGCTCGACGGTTAGCAGAGAAGCTAATGTGAAATCCGTGGGCTTTCGTCACCCTAAGCGTTAATTACCCCTTTCAAAATGAGTGGAAATGCCTTCGTGCTCAAGAAAGGGCCGTAATTGGATGGCCATTTAAGGACAAATTAGAACGAAAAAAAACTTTCCGACTGAGAAAATCTGGAATCGACGGAGGAAAAATCGAGAACAATGCGTCTCGGATCAGGGCACGTGAGCCCCTTGAGGACCTGGTAAGAACAGATGGGTAACTTGATTGTTCGAGGGGCCAAGCCGGGAAAAATCTTCAACTAAAGTGAGAAACCCACTTTCCGACAGCAAGGCCTCGCCCGCACCAGAAAGTTTTCAAAGCAATTTTCCTTTGCAAGAATTTTTCTTTCCGAGTCCTCTTTGCATGAGACTTTCGAAAGTGACGCGTCGTGACTGCGATTGTCACTGTGACTGCGATTGTCATTTTGCTCTTTACAATGTCCCTAGTTCTCGTATCGCCAAGTTTCATGCATCTCTGAATCACTAATCTTTTTCATTTGCAATTCTTTGGCTTAACTGGCAAAATGAACGAAGCATCACAAACTTCTGGGATGAAGACATGAATCGTTTCCGACAGTAGAGAAAATGCAAAAACCTCGGAGCATCCACCGGGTGTCCTTTCGGGAAATGAGCGGTCCGACTCGTCTCAGGACTTCCGATTAATAAAAAAAAAATCCTGCCCGCTCATTCGTATAAAACTCTTGAATCCAAGATGGGGGGGAGGGGTCTTAAAAAAAAAAAGAATCATGACGACTTTCGCTTTCGAAGACATTGGTAAGGAGAACGCTCTGACGAAGAAAAATTCTTGCAGAAAGTCGACTTGCAAAGAAAACTTGCATAGAGAAGTTTCTGGTGTGAATAATATCACTGAAACTTTTCTTTCTAAGTTTTCCTTTGCAATATTCTTTCATTGTTTATGCAAGAAAACTTTCTTGGTGTGGACGAGCCCTAAGATGTCTCCGGTTCTTCTTCCTTTGCGTGCACTTGTCAAGTTTCATATTTTCTTTACCTATTTGAATTGCGTAGTTTTCTTTTGTTGTTTTTGTCTTACGCATTGGCATCAACTAAATGAATAAATTTAGGTTATTTTTGGTCATTCAAATTTCATCAGTTTGATTCTGTGATTCATTCCAAACACCTGCGCATCCGATCTTCACAAATACCTTACGCGATCGCGAAAATGCTCAAAAACGTGTACAAATCCTGAGTTTCTCGATGTCTCTCAAGTCCGCCGATACAGAGCGACCCAATGCAACTGAACACGTGAAAACACGCTTGATATGGTCTCTCCATAGCCCAGCGTCGAGAGCAACACAAACACGCTCAACAAAAACGCTCGCTCCAAGGTTCTTCCCCATAGAGATTGAACGATGCGCTGAAGCGCGCTTGAAAGAAGGACCATGAATGGAGCTCAAGCTCTATTGCTCCCGTCTTGGCGACGCTCCAAGCGGACCGACCTCCATCCACGCGAGTAGAAGTTCCGAAAAACGGGAATTGATTGCATCGACTCGCCTCCGGAGGTGGCCTTTCGTCGGTCTCAAGTTCCTAGCGTGGATTCCATAGCGCTCTTCGGGGAGCATGCATCTGGACGTCCGTGGACGGCCATGGACTCGCATCGGCACGATTGGGGGAATCGAGGACGTCCGGGAGGGATTAGAAGTACGAATGGAGTTTTGTTCTGGGGGAAGCCTGTGAACTTATCCAACGTCAATGAGTTTCTTCGTAATTGCATTAATATATGCAATTGTAACCATTCGCGAAGAACAAACGTCAGACCCAAACAGTGGCCCGGTCTTTCGCTCGGCCTCACTTCATCGAGTTTCAACCCTTTGAAAGGAATTCCTTCCAGGTTTCCATACCAAAGCCTTTGATAGGCTTTGCCTCCGATCTTCGATGCCCAAGCCTTTCATAGGCTTGCCTTGCTCAGTGTCTCCATCCCATTTTCCCAGAAGCATGATAATAGCCATCGATTTCACCGCTCACTCGTCTCTCTCACCTGCGTCACGAATGCCAATTTCCTCCGAGTTCCCCGAAGCAATAAGTGGAATTCGCCACGTGCTTCCGCCTCGAACGGACGCCTCCGCGACTCTGCGCGGTGCTCCCGCGCGCCACCAGATGTCAGTCTTGTCAGCCGCCCTGGGTGAAACGACCGCGATCGGCGACCAGGCGATTTTCGCCGATTCGATTCTGATTGATTCCGCGGTTTCGGTCTGAAGTGACGGCGGTTGCACTTTCTGACCTTGCGATACCGATTACATCTTCGCTATGGTCAGCTCATGTTTTCGCAATGCAATATATTTTCGAACAATAAATAAATAAGTGGCTTATTCGACATGCTCAAAAATGAAATATCTGGAATGAGACGCGTCAGACAAATCCAAAGCATGCTATACCACCAACCTGAAAGCGAACGGGAGAACAAGGAAAAATAAATTAATCAAGGAAACCTTGCCGCGCTCGTATTCGAGAAAGAGAGCATCGGATGCTAATTTTCCTTATCTGAACTGGTGCAAGGAATGCATGACCATCTTTGTTCCTGCAGCAAAACCAATGTGAGGCCCCTTAAGGGTATTCAAAGTAGTTTTTCACGATAAAAATTATCTTTGCTCACCGCTAGATTTCAAGAAAGGGCCAGCATTCACTGCAAGACATCTAAGAATGGGTAAGGAATGCCAAAAAAAAAATACTGAATCCCGAATGACATCGAACGTCGAAAATTCGGAACGAAGAAAAATACTTGGATTTTCAACCAGGTTCTCAAGGTCAAAAGAACACGAAACCATATTCTTTTGAATGCAACTGCATCGAGCGCGATTTGGACTGCAGCGACTTGCGCCACAAGGGCCGCGAAGGAGGAGGCTCCGCTGTACAAGGTCGGGGAGGGCCCTCGCCTCGAAATTTCCTTTGGGGAATTACTATGCTCCGAGAAGAACAAGGAATGAACTCGAGCGATCGATGATGGGATCGGCTGGGAGAGAGCAGGAGAGAGCAGTGACGGGAAGCGCTGGGAAGAAAAACGCCGACGCCAAGTTGGAAAAAGGAATCCTCGCGACCACAGGAATCCATGGGAACCGCGAAACTCAAGGTTTCAGGGAATCATCTGTTGCATATCAATTTGTTTCTTAGGCATAAATGAATTCGAATACTTTCCACGTTTTGATGTTCGGCACCTTTGACGCGCGATATTATTCGACTATCCACTTTTTGCCATAATCCGTAAGAATAAATTTTTTTTTTCTCCCAGATTTTCACTATTCTCACGCATTAACGGCTATCAAGGTATCCTTTGGACAAATTCAGGAAAAATAAAAACAATAATTAAAACCAAAACATGGGTGTCCTTCTTGATGTCGACATTACAGAAAACCTTAAATTAATTAATATTGTTGTAGTCTGCAGAAATGGGGGGGGGGGGGAAATTTCACTAATCCTCCATTAAGAGATTATGGGATGTATTAATAAAAGGTCGAGTGACGCCTTCCGACATACAATGCCCTTGAAAGCAGGGCCTTGGTAAGAACAGAGGAGCACCTGGAAATTCCGAGAAGTGACTCTTCGCTCCTTACCACCCCTTCCTCCTTGAAAGATGGAAAACATTTTTCCTTGGATATACCCTTTCCCTTCATCAAAGTAATGACATTTGCACACCCTCCAAAAAAAAAATTCCGTCATCTCTCTTTCGTCCAAACCCCAGTAGACCATGGCAGATTCCCCATAGAACCCACATTAAAATTTTCCTCTCAATCCGAATTCCGTCATCCCACAGCGCAGCACCTGCCAGCGGTTCCCAACCTTTTTTTTTTTTAAATTCCCATAAAACATGTAAGTGTTGGGTGGGCCCGCGGCCCCCCGGTAGAGAAGGACCACACCTCGTTCTCCCCGTTAATCCGGGCTGGCCAGCCGGAGTAGAGAGAATGAGAGGAAAGAAAACGTTCCTGGACCCTTTCCCAACACTCCAGGTATTAAAAAGAGACTAAAGAGCGCCAGCCCCATCTCCTTCTATCTCCTTCCCTCTTCCCGGAATCACGTAATGGAATTGCTTTCGCCATCGAGACTTTCTCCCACTCTTTCCCCAGTCTCTCTCTGGCACTCTTTGTGTCATGTGAAATGGGATCTCACCTTAACGCGAATCAAAGGAAATTTATTCCTGGTTTCTTTGATGCTACCGGTCGAAAGAACAGAGTTTTCCCTTCGCAAAAGGCGCCTTGCACTACAAGCTCTGCATTTTTCGCCAGAAAAAAAGGAAATTCCCCAGGTAACACGTTACGTTGGGCCCACATTGGATAAAGGTGGGATGCGTTGGCGGAACGTGAATGTTGGGGAACGATGTTGGCCCCATGTGGTCCCAACGTGGGCATATCCACACGTTGAAAAGAACTGCAGCACTCCTGGTGGAGAACTTCGAAACCTTGAAGTTCTCCGCCAGGCCACTAGATGTAGGTACTGGGCCTCCTTTTTCGCACAGCACCCAAAAGATCCCTTCCCTCTTTCCCTGGAATCGTCCTTCGCAGGATCGTTCAGTTCCTCGCCATGTGTCTCGCCTAGTCTCATTATAGGAATCAATAAGCGCGGACATTTCGTTATTTGTTATCCACTTGTTCAGGACAGATTCTTGGAGATCAGGCCATAAACAAACTCGTATTCCCGATAAGAATCCTTTTGAAAGACAGGAATATTTCAGTCGAAAAGATCCGAAATATAAAAATATACATCATAATTAATATATTAACAACCGTGAACTCAATTCCGCCATTTCCTTATCTCCATTGCAGAAGGGGATGAAGGACTGATATAGCGGATTGTAGCGGACCGTACAAGATGGTCCATCCTCTGACACGTACTGTGATCAGTACAGTTATGGGAAGATCCACGTCTGTACTATCCTATGTCTCCTGCTTATCAGGTTATATGTACTTGTCCTCGGTAGGTTGTAGCACATAGTACAGATTCCGTACTACAGATGGGAATACCTCTATTGCAGTGATGCACAACCTTTTCCCCATAAAGGGCCAAATTGGGATTTCAGCTCATGTTCGAGGGCCGCAGATACCACCAAACATCGTGTCTGCCATGCCCATTTATTTAGCAAACATTTTATTCATTATTATTAATGAGACTTTTGGCATTGTGTTTCAAGGACCATTTTCTCTATATCCGGTTTGAAGGAGGAAGTTGATATGTTAAGGTTTGCACAGAGAGCAGCTTTATTTCGCAGGTTGGGATACCTGTCCTTTGGTAGGCCGCTTGTAGAAATTCAGCAGATTTCCTTCCCTGAACTTGAAGTGGATCGCTGCTTTGGAGATCAATTAATTCCGGCTGCAAATTTGGATCTACTTTCTCGGGTGCAATTGAGAAGGGGTCGGAAAATGTTCTAAACATAATGCGATCCCTCTTGAAGTCAGCAAATCTGAGACCAAACGCTTCTTGCAGTTTCTCAATGTGACCTGGATAATCACGACTGTCTCTATTGTGTTGCTGGAAAATCATCAAAAGGCGAGACTCTCTGTTTCCGTTGGAACAGAAAGCCTTATGTGTGGTGATAGGCAAAGCGATTGTATGCCCTGGGTTCGGTGATGCAATGGTAGCGCACCGGACCGAGAAACAAGGGGCCCCGGTTCAAGTCCCGGTCGTCGCCTGGATTTCCTTCGTCCCTACCTTCGGTGCTCATGACAGATGCCCCAAAGAAAAATTCAGCCCTCAAACTTTTTCACGCAGTGATTTGCGTGTTTGCTATATAGCCTAACTAACTAACCTCAGAGAAAACGGAAAGAAGGCACATGAAGCATTCCTTCCATGTTTGGCCGAACGAACGAGAAAGTCGGCCTGATTTTTTTTTGAGGTCTACTAACCGTGCAGCGCGATGAAGGACCACACCAGGACGACGAAGACGAGACCAGAAGGGCGCGAGGAAACCGGACTCGAGTACGATGCCCATGCCTGGGAAGGCCATTGCATAACTAGCAGACGCAAGGGCCCGGGCGGGGCGCCGAACATCCCTGCTCTCAAATGCCCACGTAAAACGTAGCCGTAAACGTATCGACACAGTAATATGACACACTCTTACCTCAACTCTCTCTGTTGAAACGTGTATCACTGTAACCTATTCATACGGCATTTTCATGCGATATATCCCTTGCAACATTCTGCGGAGAGTCCACTTCGGAAGTCATCCCAACCCGGAATTCTTAATGTCTGTCTTGACATTTTGCTGCACCCAAAGTGGATCCCGTGCAAGCGGGTGCGACCTATCTATATAATAATAGCTGACGTCATTCGTCAGTCTGTCTGTCTGTCCGATGGAAGCTTGCTGAGGTCGACTTTTTCGAATTCGACTCGATTGGCCCCGATTCGAATCGTGATCCTACCCGACCCCACCCGCGGGTCGTGTCGGGCCGATCGGGCCAACCCGAAGCTTGTTGGGGCCACTAAGCTTCAAAAATTGGGGTCTCTGGATTTTTCTTTTTCTAGGCGGCTTTGCTGACGCTCCAGCTATTCCATGACGTCACACTCGTGATGCCCTGTCCAGTGCTCTCATGGGTCGCAACAATCCGCAGCAGCTGTAAGCGGCTGGAGGAAAAGACCCCGCGAAAGCGTACTCGCCGGCACCAAACAAGAAACTCGACTGCGGACCCCGCTGCCCGTCCGATCTGCGTTTCAGGTCGGTCCAATGGAGTCGATCCGCATCCCGTGCATCCCTCAGAATGAACCCTTTTCCGATGCCAGGGTCTTCCAAATTTCAACTGTGTCTCACTCGAATGCTTCGAGGCGGAACTCGCTGAGAAATTGCATTCATCCAGTTGAGGGCTCCTCGATGACGTAAAGCATCTCCTGTTGTCGATCCGAAGCGTGGCACCTTGGAATTCGAACTTCATCCCTTTACGAATTGTATTTTCTCTCACTGCAAATTAAAAATTAACCTTGAGTTCCTTACGTCAGTTGAAAATTTGTCACCCACGAAGCAGATCCCGCGGCGAATCACCTATGACGTATGAAGGTGAGAGTGGTATCATATTAATTGTCACGGTCTGTAGTTTTGCACAAAAAATATAACGTCATTCATTCATGAAAATTTAAATTCTGCAAATTTAAATTAATTCAATTAAATTTGCAGTCGTTTTTTTCCCGATGCTACTTCTTTAGTGGATTGGACAACGCATTCCCTTGGATCTCAACGACACCCTATACATCTTGATTACAAAATGAATTTCTCTTACTGCTAATTAAAAATTAACACTGAAAGAAAGACTTGAGAAGTGGACCACCCGTCGAATGGTACATGAGGTATATCAGTCGCAAACTCTTCATAAGTAATTGTATTGGCGCATATTTTAGCTGAGGAGGATTATAAAATAAGTAGTAATTTTAATGCTAGGAAGTATTCCCCCAAAGAATAACGGAATCACCTGAATGCTGGACGATCAGCCTGTTTCACCAGTGCTTTTCGGTTCTCACTATAAGCCCAAACTAACTAAGACTGATCGAGCGAGTCGCATTCGTTCTAGGTTTGGCCGAAAGAGCGGGAAAATCAACCTAATTTGGGGGTCGATGGGTCGGTTGGGTTAGAAAATGATCGCAACATTTTTCCTAACCCCATTGGCCCATCATTCCCAAAAATGGGTTGCCTTTCTCACTCTTTGGCCTTTGACACCGAACTATGGGGGAAAAAAGTGATCGACGTCCACATACAGTACCAGTGCGATGAAAGGTCTCACCTGAACAACGATGAGAGATGACGCAATGGCCTGGGCGGGGGTAGTCCACTTCGGAAGTCATCCTAACACGGACACATTTATGAAATGATGTCACCCCTGGAGCGGATCTCGCGGGACGCGGGTGTTGAAATGGAGTTGTCATGATAGTTGTCATTGGCAACTTTTTCCAGTTTCTCAAGAGATCTCTTGAGATGGACAAAGCTTCCAAGGACAGTTTTCTTTCAACCGCAACACCTGAAAGAAGTAAAGATGACTAAGTCTGATAATATTGACTCAAATATAGAAGTTATTTGAGTCTTGCAAATCAACCGACACTCATGATGAAAGAACTATTCAAATTAAACAATTGGGGCAAAGGAAAAAGAGACAACACATGAGCCATTTCAGCTGCTGATGCCTCTAACAATACATGTGCATGACATGGTAAGAAACAATTTAGGAATAATGTAGAAAGAATGTAAAGGACACATGTACTGGAACAGGGCATTCACCCCTCATGTTTGAACAATGGTATTCAAAACATTCCTTTTTGTGTGTCAAATTGTCTCCTGATGATGACAGTCTCCAATACAAGAAAAATCAGCTGTAAGCAGCCCACAATAAGCAAAGGACTCAGGAAGCTAAAAGTCCTGATGAAAGTGGAAAGCTGATGGACTTCAACCAAATGTATGTCTTCAGTTTCATTCATTTTGCTAAGATACATTGGTATATTCACAATCTCATTAGTTGCACAAATTTAGATGCAAATATTTCCTTTATAATCTCAGCCCATTTCTTTATGTTCCTTCCAGGACAACAGAAACCAGTTGTCCTTCATTTGCACAGTAAGGTAAATAAGTGAACTCATCCTTATTGGCAAGTATCACAAACCATGGTGCATCAAAAATATACTGAACACAAGAGTGCATAGAGAAAAAAAATTAGCTAAAAGGCTAATAACTTCTATTGGATTTTGCAAATTTCATTCCACAATGGCTGGTTTCTTATGGACTCTTGGAAAAGCAAAGAAACACAGAAATTCAAATTTACAAAAGTACAGGAATTTTCATAAGATTCACTTCATTCATGAATTTCATTTATATCCCCTGAGAGAAAGAAAACAATAATAACTAATAAGTAAGACTGAACAGAGAAACTAACTGCTATGCACACTCCAGAGTTCCCAAAAAGGGGTGGATTACTTTTTTTTTACATTGATTAGACTCTGCAAAGAAAAATGTTATTGCATTAAACTACAACTAATTGATGAGAAAACCAAAACTACTCCTTAAGTCCAGAGAAGTTTTTTTGACTTATTATTTGACAAATTCAGGAAAGAGTGAAATGTTTGCACCGATCATCCCAGGAGGGGGGGGGCATCCATTAGCCAGAGAGGAAGGTGGAGAGACCACTGCTGGTGCATCCTGCAGCCCCTGATCTCCATGGCTCCTTTTTATCTTGTTCCAGGTAGATCCTGTCACAGCATAAAATATTCACTCATAATAAGGCAGGTAAGGAGGACAAATCCGAGCCCTCTGAACCTGGAAAGGTTATATCCTTGCCTTTGATAAAAGAAAGATAAATCTAAGTCTGATGCTCACATTTTGATATTCCTAGTCAGGATATCAGGACAGTTACATATAAAGGGTTGCAAAGGAAATGTTAAGTCAGAATTCCAAATTTTTCAGACCAATACAGCTTGCAGCTCTGGATTGTGCTTCCCAGTTGAATGAATAATATAATGTCTGATAATAATAATATAATAATTACATAATAATAATAATATTATTATATAAAAAAACATGTGATTTGTTTTGGGTGCATCACATGAGGTGACACCCTCACCCATGACCACCTTTTCACTGGCAATAGTAACCTGTAAAAAAACTTTGTAGTTTAAACTGATACTTTCATTTCCAAATTGAAGAAGAGGCTTTCATAGGTTGGTCAGCTGGAATTGGAAAATGTCACCTTTCTTCCTATGACAACACCTGCTAAACAGTGAGAATAGGACAGTGCAGATGTTTTGATGATTAAGGAGAAAGATGGAAGAGCATGAGGAAATGAGCATACTCAGCAAAAATTTAAAAACAGTTTACCAATTGACTATGAAAGTGAATTGTGTGCCAACTCTGGCAACACTAATACTGTATACTTGCACTCCTACCAATGCTAAGGGTATTCATTTTCACATGTATCCTATTAGATGAAAGAGTTAGATGTCTTATGCAATGAGATGTCCCACCTCTGAAGGATGTCAATGAAAACGGGAGCGCTTCTGCAGTTACTGGGTACCAACTGTGCATAAGTATTCAGCTATTGTACACCATTTCTCCACCTCGGTCGGCAGGCCTACCACCACGTGAGTCATATAAGCCTGGGTCTATTCACATCAGCTATGCACATTCGTAGGCCTATACGCATGTGAAATTTGACCATCGAATGCTGTAGGCAGATCGAGTCAACAGTGGCGCAGAGGGGGGAGGCTAGGGGGGCAGAGGCGTAGCCATGGGGGGCTAAGTGGTACGATGTATGGTTTAAGTTTTTCCATGCCTAGGGGGAGGGGGGGGGGGACGGATGCATTTAGACCATAATTGGGGGGGGGGAGGCTTGCTGGCTAGCCTTCTACTAGCCATCTACTAGCCTTCTACTAGTCATCTACTAACCAGGTATGCCAAAGTTAATGCTCCCTACTAACTACGGGCGGTAAAACGTGGCCAAACGTTAGGTTGCATAATAATCCTCTAATTTCCATTCTCGAGAGATCCCCTTACAGCACCTACTGAATACTCCATGAAATACCCCATTTCGAATGGAAAATAGAGGGGTTAGAGAGGGGAAAGAAGAGAAAATCCTGTGACTGATTTGGAAGCTTCGCTCATGATAGCCTCAAGCCTCACCAGCAGCCTATCTCGGCGCCATCAGCATCCTCGCCTCCGGAAGTCTGGACGGAAATGGAGCGTCAGGGTTGTCACATCTTCTTTTCTCTCTCCTATCTCGCCGTGGTTTTTCTGTCCCTCCTCGAAATCTCGTCGGTTGCGCCTGCAAGGATGAATGGGAACTTTATCAATTAAAATGTGATTTTCTATCCCTAAAATGAAATTGGATGCCGCGTTCGAACGAGTCCTCTCTCGCGTCTGGCTATCTCCGTCGCATTCGCGCAGTGATCACCAGCCGAATGACGGCATCACTGCCATTTGCAACTGAATTCGCGCCGCCTTTCACATCGAGCATGGCAGATCCCAGGAGGCAAGGTGCATCTCGCGTGATGGGAACGACATTAGGCCTATGGAATCCGTGTTCGGGGCTTTATTCAATTGCAAATCAGCGCTGGCATCGCACAGCTGACGGAATGAATCCTCGTCGTCTAATTAGGGTCTAATTATGCTCTTTCTGGGAACTTCCTCGTGATTCCTCGGATCCGGAAATGCGAGCGAGAACTCGCACGGGCCGCCGAGATGGGGAAGGAATCGCAAAAAAAGCGAACTTTCATTCGACTTTCTTTCCGAGGACGAGAGAAAGTTATATGATAACGCTCACCTGCGATTTCTCTCTGGGTCGGAGGAAAGCCGAGCCCCGGTCACATTTGAAATTTCCAGACGCGACGAAAAAAAAGCAACATAGACTTGCACACTCCCAGAGCAATCCAACGCGAATGAGGAAATACGAGAACGAGACGGGCGGGGAAAAAAGCAAGTTTTCTTTCTGCTCGTAAACAAGAAATTTCCTCTATCTCCTTACTTTTAAGAGACCGCATTTAGATTAAGGCCGTGCGGTATTTCCGTAAAATTAATTCCGCTTTATTTTTGTCTCGGTTCCGGAACCAAACTTCCGTCGCGCAGCGACACTGAAGGCATCGGAAAATCCAAAGGAGTCGGAGAAAACTAAAGATATCGAATACGGTCCTCGAACTCGGATGTGTCTCGTGCCCATCCTTTTGCTTTGGCCCAGCCCCCCGGCGGGGGGGGGGGGGGTTGGATCCCTTTTTTTTTAATATTCTCAAGGATGGAAGTGACATCTCGGTCCATTTTTTTTTTTAATCCCTGATCGAGGCCAAGCGGTCAGTTAAAAATACTCTAGGCCTATCCATCTTAAAGATCCATATTCCAGCGGGCAGTATCGGCTCGTGATACTCAGCAGCAGTGGATCGTGAATGGAGGCAGAGTGTGCCCGGGCCTGCCCTCCGTCCATCAAGAACACAGTACCGCTGAATATCACTCGCCGCCCATGCCTGCGGGAGCATTATTCTCTACCGTCTAGTCAGGGCCGCCCAGAGGTTTCCTGGGGCAAAACTAAACCGGAGACCCCTTGGGGACCCCCTTGAGGCCCTTTGATACGCGGGGCCCGGCGCAGGTTGCCCCCTTTGCCCCCCCCCCCCCCCCGGGCGGCCCTGCGTCTAGTTACATAACGCTGCTTTGCTCCCGTTTTCCCCCTTTTCCATGCATTAGTCACCCGAGTGAAAAAGTTCTTTCGCGATCCGAGTTTCCTTTGAGGCTTTCGCAACCGGAACTGATTTCCCCTCGTTCGACTGTAGAAGGAAAAACTTATCAATTCCATTAATGTTTCCATGATTCCATTAACTAATGAGTCCCTCATGGTACGAGTACTCCCCGAGTACTTCTTAGACGTCTCGGACGAAAGTCCGCGTTTAATGATTTTGGCTGCCCGCCCTTGAACCCGGAGCCTTGCATGATGGCGAATAAATAATAAATAATAAATAAAATAAGCAAAATGTCGAATGAAGCGTGTCGTTTTCTCATCGGTGAAAAAAGCCCGAAGAAATACTGAACTGCCGAAAACGGTGAAGTGGAATTCTCTATCGTCGAAGTGAATCACATCGAACAATGAAAATTCGAAAAAGGAAAAAAATTCTCTGAGGTGCAATTGGCTCCGCACAAAAAATCGAAATTGCGAGCCACAGCCCTTGAAGAAAGCAATCTCGTCCGCGGAACCGTAGCTCTCCGTATGCTTAATACGTTGATCGCTCTCCATTTTTTTCGTTTCCTTTTTGGCTGTGGATGATGATTATTTAATTTTGCCACTTGGACGTTGGTTTTGGCTTGCTCCTGAAGGACACGAAGGTCCAAATGTTATGGGGGGGGGGGGGGGGCACGGGGGGAAGGGGGCGGATATAGGCTGGAGTCGAGGTCTGGCTCTCGGCAATCAACCATCTATATGATGTTCGGTGATAATATTCTAATATATGCTAATAATATTCTGTATGAGTTCCTTCTTCAACGCGTGACTGTATGATTCGAGAATGAAGGGGAAGATGATTCTGCTTATCCGTGACTTGAGAAATGTCGGCTCCCACGACCCCAAATGGAGGAACAACGGCTCATATATCACCATATCTCCTCATCTGACCAAGATCAGATGAGGAGATATGGACCAAGGTCTGATGAGGAGATATGGCGAAAGGGGCGAAAAGGGGTGAACCCTCCGAGGAACCCTCCAAGGAACCCTTGAACCCTCGACACCACGATATTCCAGCTTTCCAGGATCCCGACACGTTCGGGGAACGTTTTCATCTCGGTGCCCATGGATGGTTCGTTTTCTCGATTCCTCTCATCTGTAAAATGCTTTTCCGTGTCGACGATCGGGCAGTTCGTACGAATCGGGTCTCGACAATCCGACGGATTCGACGGGACAGCCGATTCGTACGACCTTGCATTTTTCGAGGAATCGGCCCATTCATTCGCACGGCGCACAGTGGTACGAAAGTCCGAATTTCTTGGACAAAAGTCGAATTTTGAAAATGGAGGAATAAAAAATCTTTTGTCGTTAAATGTTACGGATTGAAGTCCTTGTCTTGCATCGATATTTCTCCAGGCAACCTTCGCACCATGTAAAGGCTAATAAAGGACCAGAGGAAGGCCTGGAGAAATATCGATGCAAGACAAGGACTTCAATCCGTAACATTTAACGACAAAAGATTTTTTATTCCTCCATTTTCAAAATTTGACTTTTGTCCAAGAAATTCGGACTTTCGTACCACTGTGCGGCGCCAGAATCGAAGATTGGGACCGGCCGATGCGGAAATGCGACGGAGGAATTTCGCGGTGGCTTTTGCCCGCCAAAAACTCGATTGCGCTCGGCCGAGTTGGTTTTGCGGCGTTTAGACTTTTTTTTCGAACGTTGTACGGAGCGTCCCATACGTCTGGAACCATAAGCAGGATATCTTCTTCATATTTCAGAAGGTCTAAGTTGAAAAAAAAAATGGCACGAGGATGAACGAGTCGTGGCACGGTGTACCTGTGTAAACGATAGGCACCGCCAAGTACCCGAAAATCCAAACTTGTAAAATATACACTTTTTTTTCATTCTTGCCGACGATTCCAGGCTCGTGGGACTCCCTGCACACTCCGATTCCCAACAGCTTTTGCCTGCAACCCGGACCGATTGGAGTTCGATTCGATTTTGCTTCGTATCTTCGTATCAGCGGGCTTCTTACAATACGTGCCTTTCGTCGAGGACTTCGGTGCTTCTCATCGCGACTTTTCACTTCTTCCGGAGACCTTCAAAATGACGAAATTTGGAGTCTGAGTTCTTGTTTATCAGGCGAAAGGACGCGCGATCCACTCTGGAGCGTTTGTGATAATTCATCGTGATTTAATTTTGGCTCTAGAGGGAATTGAATGTCCGGTCCCATTACGAGTACCCGAGAGGATGTACTGCCACGGAAATGAGTCTCATTAAATGGAAAAGTTCCGTCGCCCGGAATTCTTTCTCGCCCTGGAAATCCAGGAGCTATAAGGACTTCGAACATCATCGTGGTGTGGTCAAATTAAACCGAACGATCGCCGAGTGAGAAGAAAGCCAAAATGAAATTTATTCGCCCAGCAAAGATATTCCACCCGAAGATTTTCGAGATCTTCGAAACGGCGCAGGCGACCCACCACTACTTCTTCCCCTTGAACTCCTCGTGGTTGGGGTTGAGCTGGTTGCCGTGGTTGTCCAGGTCCGGCTTCGTCCCCGCGCCGTGGTAGCCCGCGGCGTGACCGGGACCCGACTTCTCGTGGTTCGGGTTCAGCTGGTTCGTTCGGTTGTCCTGGGCGGATTTGGTCTGCTTGTCCATCTTGCGGGATTCGGGGATCTCGGCGGGTCGGGAAAGATCAGAGTGCTACTTTCGGCTTCTAAAAAAAAAAAAAAAAAAAATAAAATAAACGTAGGAGACATCCATGTGAGAAGAAAGATAGTCCAAAAGTTTAGGTGTCTTATCATTAGTCAAATAGAATTGAAAAAAAAAACGTTAACTTTAGTTTTTAGAGGCTAATGACGTTTCCAATACCTAGTTTTATCATGTGCAATAGACCACTGCGCAATTAGCGTCGAAGTTTTCAATGTTCAATCGCAGAAAAAAAAACATTATGCCAGTGAAACAAGCGATTGATGTTCCATCTGCTACGAATGAATCGATTAATTGAGTCTAGGCTCGATTAATATTTTCGCAACAGCGAGAAACTCGCATCTCCTCGCGAAATTTCATCGCTCAGGGCGAATTTGCACAAAGTATTTCCCCCGCAAACAAGTTCGATATCGGGCCAAACAAAACGCGAGAAGCTCGAATGATGAAAATTTTTGCGCCCTCGTTTCATATAAGACATAATCATTTTCGTTTCGAGTGAGCGACGAGACGGACAAGCGGCGGATTGAAATGACTCCGAAGAAACTTAACAATACGGGTCGAATCGGGTACTGGCACCGATCGATGAAGTCGCGCTTGGAAAATTCTCAGTACTTGATGAGTACTGAGTTGCACACTGTAAGAGTTTCTGACGAGGATTTAATGCGTTTCGAAATCCATTTCCGACGTCCTGTTTTCAGACAAGCTTTGGAACCAACTTTGCTCAACGCCGAGGTGAAGCTGTCAGCGGTGTCGCGGAGAAACAGGAGAGGCCGGAGAAACACCGGAGAAACACCGGAGGGATCGCAAGGGAGACACGGCGAGATCGACTGCATGGGTCCTGCCACATTTTATACTTTCAGCCCCGCCGATAAGGTCATTCCGAGTCCTTCCGAGTACTTCCGAGTACTTCCGAGTACTTCCGATGTTTCCTTGGATGCCTGATCTCGATGCAAAAAATGGAGTGGGTACCCTGGACCATGGACTGGACTCAACGACTGGATGCAAAAGGAAATAACAACGTAAAATGTTCAAGTACCAACTTATGTTTGTGGCAAATCCTTCCTTAAACCATGAAGGTTCGTCTAAAACCTGACAAGAGAAGCTGGTGACATTTACGGGCCAACAAATGCAAGCCGCGTGCGCTTTTCATTCCGGTATCGGGAAGTTTAAAGCGCCAGTGCAGAGAAACCCGTGTGAGTCGCAAAAGTCCTCATTGGATGGGTTTCGAACACTTCATGAGCATTGTCGATCTCGGGTTTGTTTTTTTTTTCAAGAAAAATTCAAAACTCGTGCAGGACTTACCTTTTTTCAAACGCAATGTGGACTTTCGGATCTCCTTCGTTTTAAAATAATGCCCACGTGAAAGGGGCAATCCGCCGGCCTCCAGCCTCCGAAGGCTCTGGAATTTTACAGCGCCTTCAGCATTCAGCATTTTCAAGTGGAATTAGGCTTGTTCTCATTCTGACTTAGACTGATGTTCCTGCCAAAGTCGATCGCATAATCTCCAGCAGTTTGTAATGCAGTGCATCCGCATTCATAAAAGACTTAGTCCGTGTTTCTTGTTCAACCGATCGGCACTTTGAAACGATAGTGCTTATTTTCGGTATTGGGTCCACGACCATGCGAAAACGTTCGACATTTTCTCGGAAACACGTCCGTCCATCCCCAAACCGATCCATCCAGGTTGAGCCCAATGCTCCCGCTTTCGTTTCGACGCGACGCGGGAAGCAAGGGTGAGATCCGACCGAGAAGAGCTTCTCGGGGATGTCAGGGATGTCACAGCCGGCTTCTCGGGGATGTCAGGGATGTCACAGCCGGCTTCTCGGTTCCTCGTGGGAAGGACCTTTGCACGCGTTTTAAAATATTCAGTGCATTCGTGTCTTCGCAGGTGATTCTGCTTGGCGTCGCGGGATGTCGAGAGCTCTCTTTCAAGTACGCGTCTCAAAGGGTCGGTTTCCCGAGGGGAAATGGAGCTCCTGTATAAGCTCAACTACAGATAAAATAATCGCGAGAGTAACGTCGACTCCCAATCGAAAACGGCAAGGCCGAGTCGCACGATGAGCCTTCTGCCCTTTGCTTTGCCCCCTTTCGACCATACTCCTTGGTTCCTCCCCTCGGCCTCTCCCCTTTTTTCCCCTTTTTTCATGCCCATCTAAGTAGACGGTCCACTCGTCCCCTGACGCATTCAGAGTCGACTGTTCAACTTTCTCCTCGGGACCACCAGAAAATGGATCTAGGTGAATGGGTAGATGTAAATTACCAAAATCCGCATATCACATCAAAGTGGGATTCATCTCCTGCTCCAAAGGGTCGCTCAATGGCGCCTATTCAATGGTATATTGACAGCCGCAGTTGAAGGCTCTTCCTATCGGTCTCATCGAATCCTTCACACGTGGAAGGTACGTGTCAAGATCTTGGGCGCTGGTCCAACCGAGGAGAATCACAAGACGAACGAAGCCGCGTTTAATTCCCACTCGGAATGATAAATCCCATGAATCCCACCCGTATCGCCTTGCAGCAAGACCCAAGACCCCCCTCGCCATCGAACGCCCGGCCGAAAAGCCTTCCGAGACACAGCCACAAGCGACTGGAGCAGCCGTGTGCCTTCCAAACTGGACATCTCAACACGGCGGAAGCAAGAGGACCACTCCGCGGATGCATCCAAAGGTGGAGGATGGAAATCCCTCGACGGAACCTCCCGCACAAGCCGAGCGACGTCATTCTCGGGTCGGGGGTCTCGCAGAGTCAGGCGAAGAGCCCAATCTTCTCCTCTCCGTTCCCTTGCTCAGAATCAATCTGGGTTTCCTCGGGCTTGGATGCCTCTTTCCTCAATTTCCTCCAGGAGTTCCAATGTCTTTCTCGATGCCGTCTGTGGAGAGAGGTCTGGAGACATGGGCGAGTTCCATATATGAGGTAACTGTGTTGACTATTTTGCCGGCATATCAATCCGGGGTCTTGGAACATTATCTGTTCGAATGACTGCTAGATGTCTCACTCGACATTTTTTTGTCCAATATCAGTAGGAAAGTGAGTATTCGACTCCAGCGCAACTTCATGTTCTCTCAACATTATTTTCGATATGGAGTCAATTTTGTTGACTCCTCTACCCCTCATCCCCACAAGGGGGGGGGGGGGAAGAAAATTATGAAATTATGTAGATTCTGGAAAGCTTTAGGAAAAATTCAGGAATGATGCGGGAAGCATGATTTTGATGATGCGGGAAGCATGGGCATTTTTCTCAGCCTTTTCTCTTGCGGGACTTTTTTCGCTCTGGGCGAGACAGACAATCGAAATTCGGGACTGCATTTCTAATTCCGGGACGGATGCTAACCACGTCCCGCCAGATGGTGCAATTATAATTCATATAATTATAATGAATGTATATTAAGAATTAAACAGCGAAGACGAGCTTCACTTACGTCAGTTTGCCTCGCATAGAAGCGACCAGCATATCACTTCTTGCAACAGTGTGCGTACATAATGTTTATCATAAATATTTTTACCGTATTATTTTTTCATATCTATATATAGGATGTTTTTTCGGCATCCTTGCCTTAGTCGTGCAATGCCCATTTAGAGGTGAATTAAAGGTGCTTAGAGTTGGATCATTCCACCTCAAATGAAGTTAGGTGCTCGACCTGTGCTCGACCGTCCCAGAATTCAATGAATTTTTCAATTTTCACTTTTCAAGGGACAGTTGGATCCAGCTGATACTCCACCGGGAGGTTCATGAGTCGAAATTTTTTTTTCGACTTGCTTGCCAAAAAAGTTGGCAAGCATTTCAACACCTTGGAACTGTCAAATATCGATCGCGTATCGAAATTAATTTTTTTTGCTTCATTTATGAAACTGTGTTTCTCAGCTAGGAAACGGAAGAGCGTTTTCTTTTAACCACCCTATAAATAGACGATCGTGAGTGACTGAGTGAGTCACTGACGCGAATTCTAACCATGTTCTAGAGAATCTAAAAATCTGAAATATGGTACACATGTACCTTCAGGGATGCAGAGTTCAGAAAAAATCTGACTTTGAAAGTGCATGCCCTAGGGGGAGATGTTTCTAATGATATATATTTGCTTCTGTCAAACGGAGAGACATGGGAAGCTGAAACTTGGCATGGGCGTGCCTGCTGAGACAGTTCATGAAAAAATGTCAATTTTCAGATATTCAGTTTCGGTTCAGGATATTTTTGGGGAGTGACATGTAAAAATTTTTTTTTTCTCCTACCGAAATGGGCCGAGATAGAAATGTGAAACTTGATATATGAGTACCTATGGGGAACTTGAATTCAGAAATAATCAGACTTTGCAGTAAAATGCCCTGGGGGCAAACAATTTTAAGAAGGGATATTTGAAAAAAAAAATGTTTTTTTTTTTTGCTGTAGTAGAACGAATAAACATGGAAAGATGAAACTTGACATGGACGTGCTTACTGAGACTCTGAGTTAAGGAAACATGCCAAGTTTCAGATGCAAGCCCTGGGGGTAGCGTCTTCGAAAAACTGTTTTGCCCTACCGCATTGGGAAGAAATGGAAAACTGAAACTTGGCACAAAAATAACTGAGGAGATTTTGAGTTCAGAAACGATAAAAGTTTGTGGTGTATACCCTAAGGGCGCAGCTATTGACTGCTTCGGCTTTTTGAAATATTTTTTTTTGCGCCAGCAAAAAAGAGCAAAACGGAAAATTCTGAACCTTGGTAAGCACGTAGCTCTCCCAGTGGTGATTTCAGCAAAAATGTTAATTTTTAGGTGAAACCCCTCCTCAAAATTTTTGCAAAAGCGCATTTTCCAGAATCCTTTCTGATCCAATGAAAGAGAGCTCTAAAGAAACTTGAAACTTGGAATAATCGGAGTAACTATTTCGTTGAAAATATCAGTTTCTTCTCTCTCGGCACCCATTTTGACAGGCAAAAACTTTTAGGACGTTTTAGCCGCTTTGAAAAAATGTTAAAGGTTGACTCACTAACCTGGACAATGGAGCGCAGGCGTATGCCTTCAGGGCGTATTGATTCAGGGTCACGTTTTAAAATAACTTATTTCACTTCAGCCAAAGCAAAAACGTAGAAAGTTGAAAATGGACGTGAAAGTGCCAATTAATGTGCTGATTTCCAGGAAAAATTCAATTGTCAGATATATGCCCTGGGCGCACAATTTCCATGGAAGAGTTTTATATGTTTTTTTTTCTTTCAGTCAAAGGGAAACATGAATAACTGAAAATGAGTATGAAGGAGGTTTGTGATATGCTAATTTAAAGAAAACTTTCACTTTGGAGATGTATCCCCTGAGGGGGGGAAACTATTTTTGTGGGGGACGTCTTAAAAAAAATTTTCTTCAGGGAAACGGATTTTTATATAGGACTGGGAATAACGAATTCAAAGAAAATCTTCATTTTGTCGTACGCACCCCCAGGGCATATATTTTGATTGCAAAAAGTTCTCAGAATTTTTTTGCCACCATACTAGAGGTTATTTGTTAAGGGGTGGAGAATGAAGAAACAGAGAAGCACGATTTCGTTGAGAGAAAGCCGGTTATTATCGCCTCGCTATAGAAGGCGCTGTATCGAAGATGGACTTTAAAGTGTCAGTTCTGGGGCTATGAAGAATCTCTGTTTGATTCATGGTCCTAACATCAGATTGAAAATCACTTCACATAAGCAGGAGAAGGATAAACTCATGATAATAAAAAATCCTAATGATCCAATGAGTGTTACCCAATTTGTAGTTTGAGAATGGAAAAGGGATGCTTCAAATGTATTATTATTAATCTTTTATGGAGCGAACCGCACCGAAGGCGCGTTCCAGTTTGTTTCCCTTTCGATCAAACAAATTAGCTAGTATTTACATATTTACCGCATCCAATATATATATTTTTTTATCGTACAGGCTTGCACGTTAGAGTCAAGTTTTCACGTTTCTGCACGCCAACCGGATACGCCTCCAGCAATGACGCGTCGCGACTGCACGTCGACCGCGAATTTCCCATAAAATGTTGGAATGGGTTTTTTGCACAAGAATGCTGTTTCATGCAGAAAACCTGGAAACCTCTGAGGTTTCCAGGTTACCTCTGAGGTTTCCATGTTTTTTGCGTGCAGTTCAAGGGAAAGTTCTCGCCTGATTAATTCCATAATCCATGCTTTAATGAAATGCCATAATTAAACTAAATAATTTTCATGAATTTCCCTTCGACGCCAAAATCGGTTCATAGACGCCATTTCGACTTGAGAACTGGTACGCTCCTGTTAATCACGAAATATTGGTCACGTAATAAGTCTCCTAATTATCAGCGCGCAAGCGGATGGACTTGAAATCAGCCGCATTTACGGGATATATCGGTCGTCCAGAATTTCTATCTTAATCTGGAAATCCCATATTGCTAAAGGATTACCAGATTTAAAAAGAAATCGGGGAGGACTTGGAGCATCGAAATGGAACAAAGTCGCAGAAATGTGAAGAGAACAAAAATTGATTTTATTCGTTCATTCTTCGCGGAAGAGAACGCGAACGACTTTTCACACTAAGAAAGATCTTGTTCACGGCCTACTTGGCCTCGTCCCCCTTGAACTCCTCGTGGTTGGGGTTGAGCTGGTTGTCGTGGTTGTCCAGGTCCGGCTTCGTCCCCGCGCCGTGGTAGCCCGCGGCGTGACCGGGACCCGACTTCTCGTGGTTCGGGTTCAGCTGGTTCGTTCGGTTGTCCTGGGCGGATTCGGTCTGCTTGTCCATCTTGCGGGTTTCTCGCTGGGTTACGTCTGCTGGAGGGAAGAAGGAGGAAAATGAATGAAACTTTCAAGCCGAAACAAAGTTCGATCTGAGAGTGAAGTCGTTAGGAGTCTCAAAAAGGATGAAACTTAAATGAAAATTAAGCGATTCTTTTCTTTCTGTTCATAGCGATGAGACAGACAGTGACGAAATGGAATAGCTTATTTCAAAAAAATAACTAACCATACGTACTAACTTAGGTGCTTCATCATTAATTCGAATTTGGAAAATTCTTAGCGCTTAATGACCGCGATGATATCCTGCTAGAGTTTCCCATGAAAATTTAATATTTCCCAACTTTTCAGACAAGTTTGACGCCAACACGGAAAGAACCTGCGAGGACGAGGAATTACTTTGCTCAGCGCCGGGGTGGAGCCGTCAGCGGTGTCACGGAGAAACAGGAGAAGGCGGGAGAAACAGGAGAAAACACCGGAGCGATTGCAAGCGGTGAGATCGACTGCACGGGCGTTATATACTCGCGGCACCGCCGATAAGGTACTGAGTACTTCCGATTCGGGCGCTTTCTTGCATTCTGATCCCTGTGGGCCACGGACCACGGACCACGGACCACGGACCATGGACCATGGACCGGACTCGACGACTTGACCCAAGAGATAAAAGGATGAAACGATTCTCACGAATCTGTTCCTATTTTCAATCAAAATTTGTTCGAAACGTGCAACTTCCCCCAAAACCCCAACGGAAGCAACAGATAACACTTCCGGCCAATAAAAGCAAGACGCGTGCGCCGTTCATTCCGGTGTGAAACGGCAGGAAACGGATGGCGATAGCGGCCTTTGGCGAATGCCAAAGGGAGTTCAAGTATTTCCAGTGACTTCAGCGCTCAACATTTTCAAGCGGAGCTCGACTCGCTTAAAGTTTAGATTTATGTACTTTTTTTCATACCAAATTTCATCGCTTAACTTTCCTCAGTTCAGATGCAGCACCTCCACATAAGAAATCACTTCGCCCATATCATGTCTAACTAACGAGCACTTTTCAACGGAAGTACTTACTCTTACCCATACCCAGTCCAGTGGCGAATCCATGGGGGGGGGAAGGGGACCTTTGGTCCTCTTGGGTCTCTTTGGTCCTCTTTCATGTTCCCATTCCATATTTAGGTGTTAAAAGCACATATATTACTTTTCTTTGGGGCCTTTCAAATGGATATCCAGGTTTAATGCAGATGAGAAAAGAAAAAGCCGATAGGACGGAGAGTAGTGGTAGGAAGGTGGGGTTTGGGGGGGGGGGGGGGGGGATGAGGGGGATGGGGTTTGGTGCCAGGGAAACGCTCCAGCCATGTATGATTTCTGTCTCCGTCACTTTCGCTGCCGCAATTTTTGGCCCACGGCCCTGGCAAAATGCTCAATTGATCCATTTCGACATTTTCTGGAAAATACATCTGTGCATCCGCACATCTATGCATTCGGGTCGAACTCGATGTTCCCACCTTCAATTCGATGCGGGAAATAAGAGCGAGATCCGAGCAAGAAGAGCTTCTCGGGAATGGCTCAGACGGCTCATCGATCCCTTTTGCGAAGGCAGCTTGTCCACATGCTAAAGTATTCGGTGCATTCGTGTTCATCACGGGTGACTGTTCCGCATCGGAGGATGTCGAGAATCTCTCTTCGAAGTGCAGGTCTCAAAGGGCCGGCTTCCCGTGGGAAAATGAAGCTCCTACGCGAGCTCAACGGCTGATTCCAGAATGAAAAAAGCGCAACAACGGCACGGCCCATTCGCGCGATGGACCTTCGTCCCCTGCTTTGCCACCTTCCCCCCCTGCTTTGCCACCTTCGCCCCCCCCCTCCCCCCGATGTCCCCCCCCCCTTCGACTTATATGTTCTTCCTCTCCACATGCCCATCCAGGTCGACAGTCCACTGATTCCCTCACGCGTTCATAGACGACCGTCCAACTTCCACCCTAGATCAGCCAAAAAATAAAATATCTAGTCGAATGAGCGGATGCAATCTGCATAATTCCGCATATCGCAACAAAGTGGGATGGATCTTCCGCTCCAAAGGGTCTCTCAATGGCGCCAATTCCGCGGTATCTTGACAACCGCAGTTAAAGGCTCTTCCTATCAGACTCGTTGAATCCCCCACACGTGGAAGATGTGTCAACACCGTTCCAACCGAGCCCCACCACCCAACGAACGCTAAAGCCGCGTGTAATCCCTCCCCAGAATTTTGAATCCCACCCACCCCCCCCCCCCCCCCCCCCCCCCCCCC